>JBBPME010000098.1:0-58353 GCA_038090155.1 Rossbeevera pachydermis
CGACAACGACAACGACAATGACAATGACAACGCGTTGTCATTGTCATTGTCGTTGTGTTTGTTGCGGCGCGAGGGCGAGAGGTGGGGGTGGGGGCGGGCCGAGAGCGAGGGGGTAAGCGCGAGGGCAAGAGCGAGGGCAAGGGCAAGGGGTGAGCGCGAGGGCGGATGAAGTCGGCGCCATCCTCGTCGCTGTTGTCCTCGTCTCCTCGCCTTCGCAAGGAAGAGACGAGGCGAGGGAGGGAGAAGGGGAGGGCGACGGGTGGGGCGGGTGTTCCAGCAGCAACGGTACAATGTGCAATTGTGCGCATTGTACCATTGCTGCTGCACACAAACAGTCAGGGGAGCGGTGGGGAAGAGGGAGGGTGCTGGGGGCAGCAGCGACTGCACAATGTACAATGTTGCGCGTCGTGTCGTCGCTGCTGCTCACATGGTCCGGCTAGCCGGCTCGAAGTCGGCTTGTCGTAGCTTCCTAGCTGGCTGTGCTGTGGCTGTGTCTAAATGTGGCTGTGTCTGGAAGAGATCTGTCCAGACCTAGAGCAGCTGGGGATATCTGGAGTATGCTGGAGATAGCTGTCATGTCTGGAGTCAAAAAGGCTGGTTTGCTGATGAGGGCTCATAACCTAATGAGAGTGAGCACTAAGGTACATGTTAGCGATGGTATAAACGAGCATGATTAGCAGCATACCTCAGCCGAGGGAGTAAAACGACTGAGGGATGTACGGAGCGGTCCGGAACTGTAAGTAATGAGCGACGTGGGAATGTTATACCGAAATGGAAAGCTAGGTGCATAGTAGACTAAGTGTAGCGTATCTCAACAGTTTTCTGTTTCAGCCCCGCTCATCATACCAACAACTGTCGAAACTCGGCTCGCTTCGCCTCGTTTCTCCATACCAGCATGGAGAGGTGAAACCGAGTGTCAGAAAGTGTTCCCTGATGTTCCAAAAGGGTCTCCCAAGAAAGAAAAAGGGTGCTGATAGGGCGCTTCCCAGTACCAGAGGGTCTTATTAGGTTGCATATTAGGAAACACCCTGCCAACAAGATAATGGGAGTAGGGACTTGGCGCACGTGCGCCGTTATGATTGCATAATCACATCCCCATATCGTTCGACAACAAAAACCTTACATTCGTATATGATAAAACCGGCGCCTTCAGTTTTACAGAGAGTGAGATGGAGATGCACATGGAGGTACACACAGAATACAGACGAAAAAGGACTGGAATTGAATGACCGTCCACGACGATGAGATAAAAAACGAAGGGAGAAACGAAAAAGAAAAGTCGACACCGGGTATAACGGCATCGGGACGAAAACACGAACACGCACACGTTCAATCCAGCACCTCGAACCGCCCTCGCTTCACCTCCCTCATCTCCCCCGCATCCTCGTCCAACCCCCGCTTCTCTCCCACGCCCACGCCGACACCGACGCCCACGCCCACGCCCAAACTCGCCTCCATCCCCTCAAACGCAGCAGCACCAAAACCCTCGGATAATCCGACCCCCATCAGATTCTCGTTGCTTACGAGATCCTTGAGGATCGCCTGATATCGCTCGTCTGACAGACCCATGCCCGCCAGTGGATTGATCCGTCCGTCATCGTCGTAGCTCTGCATCGTCGAAGTCGAGGGTGAAGAGGTGGGTGCCGTCGAAGCCGTGCTTGTGCCAGCGCCCACCGCGAGCGCTTCATGAAAGCTAGCATCGGATAAAGGAGGAACGCCCACAGGCGGCCTTGGTAATTTCGACATTTGTTGAATTACTTTGAGATGCATCAGGTGTTTCTGATCACGACGTTAGAACGTCGTCCATCTACACAGAAGTACAGACGCACCTCAAGCATGTCCAACAAGCCCTCCTTTGTAAATGGTTTGGGAAGGATATCGTTCATCCCAGACGAATAATACGTCATGATCTCGCTTGGCTTCGAATTGCTGGTCATCGAAATGATGGGTGTCATATGATCAAACTGCCGTATGAGCGAAGTAGCGGATATTCCGTCCATCTTTGGCATTACAATGTCCTATGGGAGCCGTCAACGCTGGAAAAACACGAGGGAGTGACCGCATACCATTAACACTAGATCATACTTTTCCAAGTTCATCTTGGTTACGGCTCCAACCCCATCGACAGCTACGTCGATTGCACACCCGAACACTTGCAGAAATTTACTGCTCAACCGTCGACTCACCGCATCATCGTCTACAAGCAATACGCGCGGCGGGACCGCCCAGCCAGGGACGAACGTCGACCTACGCACGCGCAGCTTCCTGTGGTTACCTGTGCCTGCGGACGAAGATGACGGCTGCGAAGTGGACGATGGAGAGGAAGAACCACTAGACGGGTTCGTGGGCGTTGGCTGGACGACCTCCTCCGGTTCTGGGCTCTCCTCCTTTTCGTAACCCTCGTCTTCTCCGCCAACGCCACCACTTACCGCGTTTCGCCCGCTGGTCGTTGACGCAGAACCGGAGCTGGCTGCGGCATCCTCCCCTGGAAATGTCCAATTCCCATTTGTGTCCTCGACGCTACTCCGGGGCAACAAATGCCCCAGCGTAAACACCTGCAGTCCCTCGTGAGTCTGCGCAGGAGGCTCCCACACCTCCGTTGGGAGTATAAATGGTTCGTCCCCGGCTGACGTACCCGGAAACTGCATCTGTGATATCCGCGATAGGGCATCTGGTCCGGAGCTGGCAGTCACATCGGGTCCATTCGACGACGGCGATCTGGTAGTGGTGCTCGGACGAAAGGAAGACGACTCAGCCCGTCGGGACATTTCGTTCATCTGCACGAGGCTTGCGCGTGCGATTGCGCTCGGATCGGGGTGCTCGCCGAGTCCGAGCACCCGCTGTGCTTCTTGTGCAGGGAGGAACTGTACATGGGGAGTCAAACAATGCGAAGAGTTATTGGGATTCTGTGTGCGTCCTAGCGCTTGCATCAACGAAGAAGACGATACTGGGGGTGGTAGGGGTGGGGGCGGGGGCGGGGGCGCTGGCGATGGTACGGAGAGGGGCTGCAGAAACGGACTCGGCTGAGGTTGTGAGTTGGCAAAGAATGATGCTGCTGCAGAAGTAGCATTTCCCGTACCCGTAGCGAACAGGGATGGAGGTGGATGGGTGCTAGGTGTCATGCTGTGGGATATATTCGGAGGTGGAGGGGCGGCGGGAGTTTTTGGCGGAGGCACCGACGACGGGGGAGGGAGTGCGGTCGGTGCAGCTGTCGGGGGCGCCATACTATCCCTGTGTTTCGCTGATGAGATGAGGCTGATCAGTATAACCAAACGACAACGGAGCATCCCAACGCCCTTATCGGGAAGGGTACCGTAAACGAGGACTTACCGCCGTCCATGCCTAAAAAATACTGAATGAGACCCTGCATCAAGCCGTCTTGCTGTGCCATGTTCCTCTGAAAGTTGACCATCTCGCCGAGTACTTCGCGATAACTGCGCTCAAGGCCGCGCATGCGTTCCTCAGATCTGCCTGCTTGCGTTTGGAGGACGTCGTTCTGTGCCTGTAGTGCAGCCATCTGTTGTTGCAGGGCGGATACAGTATTTTGGAGACCGGTGGACATCGTTTGGAGTGCGGCAGTCTGGGCATGAAGAGACGAGGTTTGGGTCTGAAGTGTATTCGCCTGGGATTGTAGTGCGCTGGTCTGGTTCTGGAGAGCGTTTGTATGCGAGGCCAGGGTAGTAGTTTGGGCGTGGAGGGACTCCATTTCTCCGACGGAAGCGGGGCCAGGGGAACCAACCGATACGGAGCGTATGGAGGACGAGGGAGCATTGGCGGGGAGGGCCTTGCGGGAGGTAGGGACCTTGCGCTTAATGTTTTCGAGGGCGTCGCGCCTGTCGACATGGAAATCAGGGTGGCGAAAAGTCCACGAGTGTTCGCCAAATTGGGTTTCATCGGTGGTCTTTACCTAGACACGAGGCTGAAGTTAGTAGGGGATGATTAACGGGAGATCCGGGCCGAAGAGATATTGCCATGTGAGGAAATAGGAAGGACCCCCTTGAGGCCGCCCAGCCAAAAAAGGAGGGACGGGGATCAGAGCGTACACGTCAGGTGAGGGCAAGAGAGAAGAGAGGGTGTTTGCTTGATCTCGGGCACAGGATCATGAAAGGAAGGAGGGGCCGAAAGGAGAAAGAACGGAGGCCTTGGCGTGGGGATGATCATGGAGACAAATGATCGGCTTACCTTGTGAAAGTCATACTTGTTCAACTGACGGACGAAGGAAGCGAAATTGGAGTGCTTGAAGAGGCGAGGGAGGATCGATTTTGTAAATTCGTTCATGTCCTGTGGAACGAGGTAAGAAATCAAGCGACGATCGTGGGGTGGTGGGGGCATGCCTTTACGACGAAGCAATCGCCATTTGGGCCCCAGCAGACGATGTGGGCAAAGGACTGATCCTCGAGCATCCTGGAGGACAGACGTGAGCAAGAGGGAGATCGGGACAGAGGGAGGGGTACTTGTAGAGCTTCTTGACGAAATCGCAGGTAGCGGGCATATTATCGTCGGGCTCCTTTGTCTGAGACTGGGTCGGGGGCGGGACGGGGGGTTGCGGGGGGAGAGGCTCGCGCTTCATCTGCCTCGAGTCTGGCTGGCGGGAGTAGTGATGGACGGGGGGGTCATCGCGAGAGTTTGAAGTACGGTGAACGGTTGGGGGCCAGGGGAGGGAGGAGGGCGGAGGGGAGGAGTGGCGATGGGAGTACGGGGAAGAGAGCGGGGGAAGGGTGTTCTGGGCTGAGCGCGAGGGATTTACGGGTGGGAGATGGAGATGGGAAGAAGGAGGGGGAAGATGGGAGGAGTGGAAGAGTTGCTGGCGAGAGGAAGAGTGGAGCGAGTGTGTGAGCTGGTGAGGATGAGAGTGCTCCATGGTTGGTGGTGAATGCGTGCACACACCCGACCGCGCACGAAGCAAAGCCCAAACGCGGTTTATTAACCTCGTCCTAAACCCAGCGCAGCCCAAACACCCCCAAACTCACTACCGTCCTACGAAGTTATCAGCAAGGCACCGTAAGGACTTTTGTCGCTCGTGATCGACGTTATCGAGCGGACCCAGTTCTGATTCCCCGACGGTCTGGACTCTTCCCCAACGTTAAACTGTCTTTTTTTCCCTCGAGCCGAACGGCAATATGGCGCCAGGAGAAAATACGTTATGCACAGTCTAGATCAATCCACGAACAATTTACACTTCCGCCCTTCCGCCCCATCCCCGCCCATCACTTTATGTACACTTAGTACCGCTGTTGTCGCGAGTAACGGCGGCCGTAAATTCTGTGGCTGTGTGGCTGTGTACCACGGGACCGTAGTACTTTCCGCTCGAACCCGAACGAAATTTTGTCCTTTGTCTCCTTCCTCCTCCTCCGGTCACTCATGGCATCCCTCGTTCGCATTCGTTCGTCCGTAGCGCGTCCTTTTGTCCGTATTCTCCTTTTCATCCTCCTGTAGCTTTTCTCACCTCGTTTTCTAGTCTTCCCTAGTCCGCTCCATCACGACCTCCGCCGACACCACCCAGCTCCAGGACCCCATCACCGACCATTCCCAACCATTCACCGTAAAGCTCCACGAAGACTCCTTCCAAACCTACAAATGCGACAACCCTTCCCTTGAAGTTCAGGTTCAAAAGGACCAGCTCCTCAAAATGTACAAGGACATGCAACTCATGCGTCGCATGGAAATGGCCGCCGATTCCCTTTACAAGGCAAAACTCATCCGTGGGTTCTGCCATCTCGCAATCGGTCAGGTAACTATCTCCCTTCTTTTTTTTCTCTCCTTCCTCACCCACTCACAGGAAGCCGTCTCAGTCGGCCTCGAGTATGGCATCACCCCCGAAGACCGTGTCATCACCGCATACCGCTGTCATCCATTTGCAGTCATGCGCGGCGGCACCATCAAGGGGGTCATCGCTGAACTTCTCGGTCGCCAAAGTGGCATGTCCCAAGGAAAGGGTGGTTCGATGCACATCTTCACCCCTTCCTTCTTTGGTGGTAACGGTATCGTCGGTGCACAAGTCCCTATCGGCGCAGGCCTCGCCTTTGCACAAAAGTACCTCGGAAAAAAGACCGCCACCTTTGCCCTCTATGGCGACGGTGCCAGCAACCAAGGACAAGTGTTCGAGGCGTTCAACATGGTGTGTAATTCATTCTTTCCCCCTGGACAGGCGAGAGAGTAGACATGAATATATGCGTTCACAGGCGAAACTCTGGGACCTACCGTGTGTGTTCGTGTGCGAAAACAACAAGTACGGTATGGGAACATCCGCAGAGCGCAGTTCCTCCAACACCGAGTACTTTACGCGTGGCGACAAGATCCCTGGTCTGCAGGTGCGTCTTACTTCTCTCATTCATGCCCTTATTCCCCACGATGCATACACGCTCAGGTCAACGGTATGGATATCATCGCGTCCAAACATGCCGTCGAGTACGCCCGCAAATGGGTCGTGGAAGGCAACGGTCCTTTGTTGATGGAGTTCGTCACCTATCGCTATGGCGGTCACTCGTACGCGCCTTCTCCACGTTTTCTTGGCCCTCATGCTGATCACGTGATCTGTATTTCAGCATGTCGGACCCGGGCACTACCTACCGCACCCGCGAAGAGGTACAGCGCATGCGGAGCACTCAGGACCCGATCCGCGGACTGCAACGGTATATCGAAGATTGGGGTCTCGCTACTGAGCAAGATCTCAAGGTGCGTTCTTTGTCTTCTCCCCTCGTCCACCCAAACTGACGTTTACTTCTTCAGCAACTCGACAAGGAAGCCAAGGCAGAGGTAGACCAGGCTGTCGAAGAAGCCAAGCAGTCCCCCGCGCCTCTCCCCGAGCATCTCTGGACAGATATTTATTACAAGGACACAGAGCCTTCGCTTATGCGGGGTCGGGAGCGCGACGAGGTGGGTGTTAACTTGTCTTGCCATCTTTGTCACGACATTTCTCATGTACCCGTGTCGTTACAGATTCACCGTTATTGATTCGATGGAATGCATGAGGGAACCGTGGAGTCTGTAGAGTGGACGAATGAGCGTGACATTTCACGACGGTCAGTTTTAGGGACACTACGTTAGAGCTTTCGATTTTTTCGTTCAACTACTCGCATATTCATATCGTATGCGAGAATATGGTTATTCGAATGCATCTTTTTATAAACTTGGTATATCTACACGCACGAGACACAATTTGAATGCCCAAGGCAGGGGTGGAATGGATCATCGATCACATCACCCTTCTCTTCCTTTTCCTCTTCCCCCTTCCACGCGCCCCGCGGAAGCTACCGACTGATCTACGCTTCTACGTACGTGGTCGGAGGTACCGACTTATCGATATAATCTATAATTGACGGAACAGATCCGAAGGACATCGGGCTTCCTTCAAATATTTTTCATTTCGTCTTATCATCTTCCTTGTTTTCTTCTTCTCCTCCATCACCTTCGCCGTCGTCCGGATAGATCCGGGCCTCTGATCGCTGGTTCTGTGGATGGACACGTGGCCGCGAGCCGTTCCCGCCTTCGCGATCGATATACCTGCCTGAACTGTTGTGACCCCCAGCGTTCCGAATTCGCTCGCGGACGGGATGCTCCTACAGTACGTACCAAGTCAGTGAGCGATTGTGCGAGAAGAACGGATGACACAAGTGAGGAGTTACGCCACATGAAAGAGATGAATGAATATCAAACGGACAAGTTAGCGTGGGATCATAGAACATCGGCGGACGGCGAAGAGGGGTGGTTCGTACGTACATCGACATCGAGATGATGCCTCCCCTCCCCAGCCCCTCCCTCGAGAGTGTGGGTGGTTATGATCACACAATCCACTCTACACATCACGTATGTCCAGGACCGACTGAGACAGTCATCGCGCATCTGTACTGGCATTCGCAATGGCACAATTGATCTCCACAGAAGCTGGCAGTTCTGGGGGGCTGAGGGTGGGGCTAGAGCTGCAGAGACGAAAAAGCCCCCGTCGCCTTGCGAGTGGCCAATCGGACGGCCAGCGATCTCTTTTCTGCTGCCTAGATCTTATCCCATTTCGAGTCACGACAGAGACCATAAGCGAGGGAGAGATCCGCTATTGGTGCAGGATAAGTGACGACAATTATGACCACTCGGTGGAATGTGCACACAAGAAACGCCACCACGAAGTAGAGATCGATATGTAGGCACACGCCGTTCCAGCAGCGTTGCGTTACCTAGACATGAAGTTGGTCCATCGACGAGGCAAGCTGTGCGAAGACGGCGGAAGATGGGAGCTGTCTGTCCTTGCAGCAGTGCGGCCAGTGGGGAAATATGACAACATGAGTGATAAGTCTGTATTCTTGTTTGAACTTGAATGCAATCAAATCAACCAGGCTGTGAAGCTCATTTTACCTTCGTTTGGCTACGGAGCGCTGGCGCTGGAGAGGCGCACTTCCCAATTGTCGTGTTCGTCATCAACCCACGGCAACGCAAATGAAGGATCTTGTCGAGGTCGCTTGTCAGTACGTTCACCTCCACGGCCAAGCCCCTTTCCAATAGCAGCAGAATTGCTGAGAGGAAGAAGGAGGAAGAGAGAGAGACACGCGCCACGTAGCGTATAGCCATTGATGGTCCGCGGCCGAAACTGAGATCAGTGTAAAAGGGCGGGCGAGCACAGCAAACGGTACAGTTAGCTAACCCCGTTTCAGAATGTCCTGAACCCAACCCTCCAAGGATTGAGCGCTGAGCGATCAAAAAGTTCTAGTTCAGTTGCTCGACGACCCCGCTACCACGCCGCCACCGCCGCTGATAAGCCCGCCCAAGGGTCCCATTTTTGATGGCCTGATATCGATATCTGTATATTTGAAAGTTAGAGATGACGGCTTGTACGCAATATTGAGCAATCATGAACTAAAGGTTCGACTCCCCGGTCTCCAACTGACTCTTGTTCTGCAAAAAAGTAGTGTCTCCGACTTGACAGGTGATATGCGAATCATGTTTGGATCCAAGGTCTCAGAGTCAGAAGAACCGCCTTTGCTTTTATTTACCCTCCCCTTGATCGCGATCGTTGATCAATGCTGTAACCCGGAAAACTGTGAGGCTTCCGACCCGGTAATGGAAGAAAGAGCCCCCAACACCTACCGTAGGGCCTACCCTGGTCTCGTCCCGTCAAAGAACATTTCCAATGCCACACACTGCGGAGGTAAGGGACATCATCTCTCTGATGAGATGGTGGTTGCGATCTAGATTCAGTTATCGAAACGAACGGCCTTCGGTCCGCACATTGAAACTAACACAAACATTGATCACTGATCATGATCTCGTTTGATTTGGCAGCTTGTCCACTTCGTATGTTGCCGAGCTTTCCACTTTTGACGATGCATTTGAGCCCTGATCTTGCTTCATGGTCAATTCCCAATCACTAGTATAGATCCGACATTGGAGAGCAAGCATAACAAAAAGAACAAGTGTAGTCCGTGGCGATTCCATTCCTAGATTGCACCTAGACAAGACAGACTCTGACACCGTTCTTCTTGGGGCTTCCATTCTCTCTCTGAATTCACACGTGTCGGACGTTCAAATCTCACTCGAACGGATCCCTGGCAGGCTGTCGAGTTGAACTTCCATGCTCAGTAACTTATCAGGGACTGTCTTTCAAACTCAATCTTCGTGACGACCAATGGATGTCTTGCACGATTGAAGGTTGTGACAAAATCTACTGTCCAATCAATTAAACAGCTCAAACAGCCTCTCGGACTGCACGATGCAATTTAGATGCCAATCTGTCCTAACTAACTTTAATTATAACTATAAGGATGTTTACATACGGTAATGGCCCAAGAGAACAATGCCATGGTCCTTGATAACAATAATGAGGACCAGTTATTGGCACTGAATCCGAGTCTCAACAACAAACAGGCCAGCCATAACAGAAGTATGTGGCAGCCTAGTCTACGTAGTTCATTCAAAACGTCTTCAATTTTCCAAAGCTGGTAAATTCCCGAATATTTCTGTTTCATCCAATGGATATGAAGAAATTCGTTGAATGTCACAGAAATATCATGTTATATTCACCAGTCCTACCCTTCATCCACGATCCCGAAAAAGTGGTACGAGAGCATTTATTTTCCTATAGAAATAACGTGTAAAAGGATCAGGTAAGGCCTACTAGCAGTAGGTACCACGTGTTTTGTTATCCTGCCCATGCGAAGCAGTGAAAAAGATCTTCCTGAACGAATCTCCGTTGATTTACTAGGCAAGGGGAGTCGGCACGGAACGGATGAGACTTGGGGAGGAGCCATAGTATGAGAACTGTTAGTGGTAAAAGATAGAGAGGGGACGAATAAAAGTAGAGTGCGAGAACTACTAGATCTATGCCGCGGATCGGATATGAATCACTGTACTCGGTTATAAGTATTGTGTACGGAAAAAAAAAAAACAAAAAAAGTAAAACGATGGCCATTTAGCTGCCCTTATGGCGGGTCCGCGGATCGATCCACACTGCAAGGATGTAAGTTTCAATGCAGATGTTGACCTATCAGTGACCACCATCCCGGAAGGTGAGACCGTGACTTGCTGCCGCATGTACACTGCGTTCGATTTTCTTGAAGAAGATTTCCGAGTCACCGGTCAAAGTGGGAGAAATGCTCCCTGCGGCCTTGCCGGACGGAGTAATACTTCTGAGTAGAACAGTCAGGTTGGAAATTGGAACACGAATGGATTGGTTTCTCGCCTTCATTATGATAGTACTGAAGAGGACTGCCACATTTGGCATCCCACGTGAGGTGCTGGCTACCAGTGGGTGTAAGCCTTCGGGCCCCACCACTCTAACGTGTGCATATTCTCAAAGAGTATATCTACCATGGGCCCCCGGCTGCTGTACATCTGGCAAATTGTCGATGATGGTAATGTGGAGATGTTTTCATCTCTGTATGGGCTCCAGTGGTGCTTGCGTCATCGTCATAATGGCGGTGGCAGTCGGCGTAGGTCTGAGAATATCCGCAGTCATGTGTGGGCCTTACACACAATCAGTCAGGGGGCCCGATATTACCACTTTGAACTGCTTGGTTTCAAAGTGATTCATCTGCACCAAAGACTGGCACTTTTTGGCGGCCCGAAGTGTCTGAGAGAAGGTCCTGTCGGCCCGCATTTAAACAACAGGACTTCATGCTGTGATGTTCCTCCTGAGAACCAGAACGATGAGCTTTCATATGTAGGATAGTCTCCTCCTTTGTAATGAACGGCTCAGAATTCCAGACTCCATCACCATTTGAGAAAACGGGCTAGTATCCCAACCGTTCCGATGGTAGCCCATCTTCGATGGTTTGGTCATGGCCGCGATATTCAATGCTATGAAACGTACCAAGGCGCAGTAATACTAGATGGCTAACCACACATTACTGATCGTATGATGGTATAAGAAATTGCACGTTTTGCACGAACAGTGGTGTTCCTACGTAGGGTCCGCCCACGGACTAAGTCCGAGCCGCGGGGTGTCAAGTTTGAAAAAAAATAGTAGGCAGCTCACGGTCAACGAAACGTTCCCAGACATAAGATCGAATGGCTTGCGGTCTACATGATGTATTGATACACAGCCCCGGTTTTTGTGAAGATCTTGCTCTGACGCTGCAACGAAATATTGGCACGCCTAGAAGCTACGGTTATTTCCATTCATCCTTTTTGATCATTTCCCGGGGGGTTTCGGGTACCTTCGGAGTCAGAGGAAGCACAGTATCTTGGTTCGGCTTGTCTGGAGGATTAGCACTGCCTCCGGGAAATTTTCGACAACTGTCTGGGTGAGAACTGGCCAACCAATAACGATCATTTTGATATCTGTGCCCGGAATCGTAACATGTGTCAGAGTGTTTAAGTCCCTTATTTGCCTCCGGAGTATGAGACGCCGTAAACGTACTTTCTAGGATCTGAATGTGATCAGGAGCGAGAATGGACTCCGGTTAGCACTGTGCATAGGCGGCCTGTTCGCAAGTCGGGAACTGTCTGGGAAAAATGATATCGCTCGCTCTCGGGCAAATGTACCGGGTGATTACGGGAACGATTCGGTTTTGCGTTGGGGACAACTTCCCAGAATGGTCGGTTCGAGACCGGTAACCTCGTTGTGATCACTGTGCTTGGCATCGCGAGATGTGACGATCATCACCAGAAAGGAAAAGTTGGCGCACGCCGGAGGGCGAATGAACGGCGGATCTGGTTCACTGTGTTTGTCTGGCCGTACTAATACTTGCGTGTGTCCACCCTTCTTGAAGGTGAGGGTTTCAAAGAACAGCGGAAACTGGAATATGTACGCACTCACATTGTCTCAGCGAAAGCTTTCCGTTCAGCGGGGTTTCGGCAGTGGTGGTCGTGATTTTGGCTCGGATTTATCTGACGAGACCGCCGACGGCTGCCTTGACGTTTCCTATGGCGTCGATGGGGTAAATATTGAACGTATCGGTAAATACGCGTAATCTTTTCCTGTGGCCTGAGTTAACGTGTTCCCCGTTTATTGCACGGATGTGTGGGTCGCCGAGATCTGAGCTACATCGAGAGAGCGTGGGAACCTTAGTTGTCCATTCGTGAAGCGAATGCCTGCCCTCCTTTCCACCCCAATATCCGCAACCGTAGAGGAGCGTATTGATTAGATCACCAACTGCAAGGATGAAACAGGTATGAGTCACGCGCCATAGACACTCCTTTTGACGCATGAGATCCCTCTTTCAACGCGGAAGGCTAGGTCTAGTATGTGAGTTCCCACAAGAGACCGACAAGTCCTCATACCTCGCTACGAACTGTGTCGAAACGTCGACTGACGCTGTGACAATTTACGGGTGAGAACTTGGACGGATCTCGCTCTGGCAGTCTGATTTTCACGCAGGTTTTGTACACACGCTTGATCTCATTGCACCTTATTTTTTCTATTCCTCATGCATGGGATGGCAAGGCCCACCAGGAACTGAAAGGAGAACGGAGGCGGAAGTTTGGTTTTTGTGCAGGTCTCGTGCACACACCTCAGCTCTCCACAACCGTTTGTTCGTCGTACGTACGTGTCATGACAAGGTCCTCCATGTGTCATCACAGACTGAAAGAAGAACAGAAATGGCCTGACGGGTCTTTCGCATCTCGCCTCCGGAGCTACATTCTATGGATCTGGATCGTTCGCTTACTGTAATGTAATCAATGCCAGCCCCATGGACCGGACCGACATCGGCTTTCGGGTCCCGCATTCTCTCTCCTGCTATGATAGCGCCCCCCGCAGTCGTCCGTATCGTGACGCTATAAACGTCCCTTTCTCGGTCACGAGGCTTGCGCAATGGCCACAGGCCCCGTGCGGTTCTGCATATATATACTGCTCCCGTAGGGCGGGCGGGTCCAGAAATAACATGACATGCGAACGTCGTCGTTCTATAGAGAACTTCTGGCACGAACCATTCATGCCATTTTGGCGCACGTCAAGTTCTCTGCATAGCGCACTGCCGGCGAGCCCATTCCACGACCCTATCTCCGCGCTCGCTAGGATTTTTTCCCCGCCCTCCTGTGTGTAATCAACTTCGTGTGGAACGTGTCTTAACTAGGGGAGAAAATCGTGTTATGCCATATTATGAAGCGTACAAAATTGGAATTAAAAACACTCGTGACCGTGGCTTTGAGTTCTCGAGGTTTCTACCCATCCGGAGATCCTTGAGGAAAGGCTCAGAACCCTCGTAGACCATTCCCGGTGACTAGTGTTCATCTGGTATGGAACATTGCATTGGAAATATGGTGCAATGGGTCGGTCAACGATCGGGGAACTTTTTCTCGATGTCGGAGGCATACACAGGGTCCTCTCTCATACCTGTTCTGGCACGCGAACACAAAAGGGAGGCTCTGCGATGTTGCCTATGAATGCATACGTCCAGTCATCTCATGTTGTCACCCAAATTGCACCACAAACAATTTCATACACCATATCCTTTAGGTTCTCAAGGGGACGATGCAATTAACTTGTTGCCGTAGAAGTGGTGAAGACGAGCGTGAAACACCCTATCCGTAGTGCATGCAATCCTGGCGGCTGAGAACTTGGCAGGGCCATCCATGAGGGTGCCGCCCAGCATCAAAAAGGGACTCCGCCGGTCTGCAGAGATGGTGCGTTATTTGGGGATGACGATTGTTGCCATAGTCGGGAGACCAACACTATGATGAGAAAGCCGCTAAGATGAAGAAGAGTGACTACTTAACAGCGACCAATGGGGGGTGGCAACAGCACAGATACACCAGTTTGGGTTCCGCAAGGAGCACAGGCTACATCCGCCGACCATATCCAAGCTCATTTTATTCTTAGTGACTGGCCCTTTTATGTTGAACTCCGAATGGTTAAGTGCAATTGAATTTGTAGGTACACCGAGAATGGGGTTTCTGCTTGATGCCACTGGAGTCTGGACCAGTTACGGCGAGCATGCTACACTGCTGTAGTTGTACTTACTCATGGACATACATAATTGCCGCCGTCGTTCACCCCTGGTACACAGCGACGCCCATTATACCCACACCAAGCCGCTCACCCCTAACTTCCAGATTCATCCTTCGACGCCAAGCTAGCATCGTAGTTACAGTAATATTGCAGCTTTTATTTGTATTACGTACGAGTGGAGTTGCGAGAACGTCGTTCCTGATCATGATCAATTTCTCTCACATCCGTCATCCGTCAGCATATGTAATCCTGTTTTTTCCTGTTGCAATAACTGCCAGGAGAGTCGTAACCTAGGAGCAACAGGAGTCAGGGAGTTCAGTGCTCGTACAACTCGACAGGAGTTCGGAATGACAATCAAAACGACACATGGCAGGAAGTCGGCATCCTGCCGAAGTTCTAAAAGTCAACTTTGACTGCTTTCTAACCCTCGTCGATCATTTGAGATTGAACAACACACTATATATCCAAAGCCGATGGGGGAGTCCGAATGCCAATATGATGATATATTATCGTGTTCGCTGACAGTCGTCGCGAACTTGTCGCCACGTTTCACGTCTTTCACTGGCAAACCAGTTTCAGTTGTTCCGCTTGATGGCTGGCATCGTGTTTGGCATTCGCTTGTTTTTTCCAAACATGGGGTCGGCCTTCTCACGACGAGTCCACCCTCTGTAGTAGTCTTACCATTCTAAACTTGATTGAACGTTCGGTGATTGTTGAGCTGTCGTACGATCCGCCGGCTAAAGTATACCCAGTCGGACAGACTGCCAATATGATCACCTACCTAAATCCCTTGCACTCCTGGACGAAGACGTCATCCGATTTGCATTACATACTTTGTGAATTTGCGACGTCTTTACGAGGACATGCCAAAATACATGCATGGAGCCTCTTCGGGTTCCTCATTTTTTATGGTTGGCTTACAGGCCTCCCCAAATGCTAGCGAACTGATTCCCTAGAGGTTAGATTTGGTCCTGATCGCTCAACTTAAGCTTGGACTCGGAATAATTATTTGAGACTGTTATTTTCTGGTGCTAGTAAGTAATTCAAGTTGGCACTTACAGTCAGTACGGTGATATTAATGTCTCCGAGGTCTCAGACAAGATCATCATTGCTACTGGCCATCACCCTCGAACGGTTGGGTAAGGAGTTTCCGAGTTATCGCCTGGTGCCGGCTCGACGGCTCGACGGCCTGCTGCACAGGCCAATATTATTACAGGTTTGTTTGTGTACGGCTAATGCCGTATTTTATATGTTCTGATATAATCATTCAAACGCCATGACAGTGTTCAGTACAGCCTTCCAGTCGCAAAGATGCGGCATTGGATCAAAATCGTGACGCGCTATCTTTTCTGTGCCCTTGAATCATCATCATGAGTGCTCTCGCCTGCTGCAATGCTTCAAGAAGTTACCTGCTATTCGATATAGATGGCGTCTACTCCAAGATTCAGGCGCAAACGGACGGCATTGCAAGATGGGTTTATAACGATCAGCTTACTCAGATAAAATTCATCAAATGAACAGTTTTTGTAACAATGTCTGACATGGAAATTCCCTTTCACGGCCTCTGAGAAATGTTATCATTATTTGCTGGATTATTTCCAGCTGCGGCCCTCAATAGTATGTTTGCATTCCTTCGTCGACCGGATCTCGTTGGTCCTCCTCTTTTCAATACCCGATAATTAAATTTCCATTTCAACAACCACCGATTCCGAACGAGGAGAGGGCAAGCACAGATCGATTTCGTCTATCATGTCTGGACACGAAATGTTATAATACACTAAAATCCCTTTTTCGCAAGCAAGCGCACAGCTCTGACGACAAGCGGCGATTCTGACAGAACCTAAGGCCTCAGTGAGGGTTGACGCACCCACTGGGAAAAAGTAGTGTCAGGTCGTCGCCATTTCGAGTTCATGGAACGACTGCTGGCGCGTGTGAAATAAGGTGGCTGCTGATTTTGGTGCCGAAAGCAACAAAAGCAATAATATTATAACTACTCAGTTTGTGCTAGCGTTGAATTCGGGACTGTGCAATTGACAACTGTGATAGGCTCTGCCACCGAACCCTGACCGCGGTTCCAATGTTGCATAGATCAAAAGCTGTTGATGGGACGTTGGAAGGGGTAGTCAGTGTCTCTGCCACGATGCCCCGACCAGCGGAAGGGGAGCCTATCAGCCGGCTGATGTCGATTAGTTTTACTTTGCATGCTGACTATTGCAACTGAAGTTCAGAATTCGAATCCTGTCGCATTTTTTCAATTCATTGGGCAATGCCTGGCAATCCGGTTCATCACCAAACTCCACCAAAATGGAAAATCACGCTGGCGCACTCGAAAGGCTACTTTGCCTACAAATGCGCTGGCGGTCAATAAATTATTTCCTGTGCAAAAATGTCCCCTTTTGCGCATGCGCATGCCCCTCACGTCATGGATAAGTAGGCGTTGTGCGGTTTCCCTTGTTGTTCCGTGGCAGTGAGGATAACCTTCGCTTGTTGGGTAGTCTTGATCGCACGAGTACGGCAATCGCGAACGGAAGCACCTTCCCTGAGGCTGATGTTAGAGATCTGACAATTAACTTCGATCAAGTTAAGTCACTGGCGTCGCTCACATACGTCTTTAGCGTTAAAGTATATGTCAAGCACCACGAAAGTCGGGGCGTTTCTCATTGCCGAGCTTTTCCTCAGGTATTGGCATCTTGTGTTAAGGATCTAAGTAACGAATGAATCATGCGACATTCGGGGAAAGGATCATGTAACATTCACACTGGGAGGTGATGCGTCCAAAGCATATCCCAGAAGCATCCTCGATTGGGAAACACTGAGAATTCAACTCTGTAAAAAGTTCTAAGCTTGTTGAGCGGAGAATGCATACGAATGGTATTTGAGGACACCAGGGTTGGTCACCCGCCCTTCTCAGGGAAACGATCTGGCTCGTGATTTTGGAAGCTGGACTTAATGGCCATGAACGCCTGATTAGCCGAGTCGAGAGCCTCGTGGGTTCTCAAGCAGGCTTTTCATCGCCTACGGCGGCCAGACCTGATTCTAGTTCCTGGACTAGCGATCAGAATGCGTTCCTGTCAAGCGAAGGTGATATGTTAGATGTTAGATACCTCGGACGGGCACGAGCAGAAGTAGAAATGGCATCATGGCTTATGGTCGCTACCGACGGATGTGAGTTGCTGGGAAGGGAAAAGTGGATTGACTAGGTATCGCGAGTCAATTATAACGGACAGAAATAGTCTGGAGATCTCGGACAGAGTGAAAATAGTGAGTCCTTCCAAGGAAGGGGAGTGGGGTAGAAGAAGGGCTACGTGGTGAGAATATGGATGTTAGGGAGGCACTCGTCTTGAAGGATTAAAAAAATCAGGGTTGCTGAGATGATGGTATGGAGGGTGGGCGGAACGGGCCTAATGTAGATGCACACAAAATAGACTCGAATTTCTGTATTTACAAGAGTTTTGAAGGGGGTGAACGAGCTCGACTGATCCGTGTGATCGGAACAAGCAGAGAAGAGGAGAGGGGAAGGGGAAGTAAAGGGATAGGAAGGTTGGCAGGTGGAAGCAATGATCGGGTGTGGCAGTGCGGTGGGAGCAAGAATCAAGTTTCGGCACAAGAACGTCGTTACAAGCCGCCGCTGCTGACAAAAGAGTGGCGTCGGCTAGATTAGAATCAAACAAAATAAATAAATAAAATAAAATATTAGAATACAATATTAATTAATTAATTAATTAAAACGAACGGAGTTAGCCGAGGCGTGTTCGGAAGGGGAGATTTGGTGGATATGTACCCGTTGTCTTCTGACCACGACCATCCCCTCGCGACTCCCTTCCCTCGCATGGTCCTTTGAGTGTTCTGCTCCCCTTTCTCTCTTCCTCCTTTCCGACTAAGCCTCGCCGCAACCAAGGATACCGCTTGTGGTATGTTCCCTTAAAAGACTTTCTGACCTTTCTCATCTCACTATTTTCCAGATCTCGCGACCCTTGCCGGCTTCTACCCTTCCGCCCAATACCCTACCTCAAAGGACCAATCAGTAGTACGCTTGAGCTCGGCTCGCTGCTCTGATTCTCTGCGCATAACCCTTCTACCATCCTTTACAGCAAAAGGGTCTCCGCTGAACAT
This sequence comes from Rossbeevera pachydermis, assembly GCA_038090155.1. Lineage (NCBI taxonomy): Eukaryota > Fungi > Basidiomycota > Agaricomycetes > Boletales > Boletaceae > Leccinum > Leccinum pachyderme. The sequence goes on from JBBPME010000098.1 coordinate 18,491, forward strand.
CGTTCGCGTACCTTTTCTGTTCCCCCGTAAAATTCTAGCGTCCTAGCGTCCTCTTCCCCTAATATTCGCATTCTCTTTCTCGATCTTTGTCGTCTGTTATTGGCTCTGTACTCTTGCTTCACTGTAGATTCACATTCAAGATGGCCTTGTCACTTCCAATCGTCTCAGCTTCCGATGGACAGTCTCCACCTTCCGATGATGGCTCTGTATCTCCGCAAACCCCGATTTCCCCCACAAACGCCCAATCTATACCTCTTCCTCAGTCATCAGAATCGCAAAACTCCTCTCAGCCCCACTCACCTTCCTCAAATTCAAATCCATCTGCCACTCAAGTGAAGAGGAAGCCTAGCCGTCGTGCCAACACTGCTGAGAGACGTGCTACTCACAACGCCGTTGAGAGACAGCGTAGAGAAACCTTGAACGGTCGATTCTTGGTTAGTCCTTTTGCGATAGTATTTGAAACATTGATCAAATAAACCAACCGCTTTCAGGACTTGGCCGCTTTACTTCCCAATCTTTCTCAGATCCGCCGACCCTCCAAGTCTGCTATTGTCAACTCGTCTATCGCCCATATTCATGCCTCCCGTCGTCACCGCCTTCTTGCTTCCCGCGAATTGCGTTTGCTCAAGCTCGAGTCCGATGCTCTTCGCCGGGAACTCAATGAATGGCGTGATCGCGCTGGTCTTCCTCGTGTCGATGAGCCCGTCAGAGGGGAGGGGTTCACTATGGTGCTCAGTGGCGAAGTTGAGGTTTTGGCTGCGGCAGTTGAAGAGGAAGATGATGGTCAGGGTCAATACGATGGCTTTGAAGAAGGAGATGAAGAAATCTCTGGCTCCATGCCGATAATCATGGACGACGCTGAGGACATTATTGCCGCTGACACGCAGAATGGCAACGTCTTTGCACAAGGTTTCACTGCTGGCAGTATGAATCCAGCAGATATGAAGATCGCACGAATGATTCCTGGAGCTCAGCCCGCCTCAAATGCTGGTCCAATGATCGCTCAGATACCACCTTCTGTCTCCTATGAAAACCCGGCAATGCCTGCTCACTACGAACCCCAAGTTTCCTCGCATTTCGGAGGTGGCCCTCATATCGGACACCACGCCATGGCTACGCCAGAGGCGGACAAGGTCTCAACCTGGGCTGCGAACATGTATACAGGATATAACCCACAAGTTCAAATTCAGCCGCAGCGGTCCTTGATTATTCCTTCGAATGCCGCCCACGCTGTCCCTCATACCCCGTCCTCGACATCGGCTACAGGTTTTACCGACTACGCTTATCTTGCTAACCTTAAGCGACAACAGTTGTTGGCACTTCAGCACCCACATGGCGTTATGCATTACACAGCAGATGGTGATGATGCGTCCTCCGTCGGGTCGAGCCAAAGCGGGCGTGGCAGGAGTGGGAGCGCCTCTGCTGGCAGTGGATTCAGTCCTCCGCCTACTTCATCGGGCGCTTATGAATTGTCAAACGCGATTTCCGACTTCAACCTGACAAGAAGGATGGGCACTACGGGTCTGCACGTGAATACTGCGGTTCCTAATTCGTGGGGTGGGAGAGGAGAGGATGGGATGAACGGGATGGTTATGAAACAGGCAATGAATTCCTCGATGCATGTGCTTTCCAACGGTGGGGGCTATGGCATGATGCTGTGAAGGGTCCGTCGTATCTTCTCACTGTGCCCACTCCTTGCTTGTTTCGTTGCACGCGTCTATTAAATGGCTCTGCCGCTCTCCGGCGTTTGGACTTGGGGCATGAAGTCCGTACATTCCTGTTATCCGTTGGTTCCTCTCTATTGTCTTGTGACGTGACTTGTTAGCAGCATATTTTAGCAATCCTCCAGACCGTCTCTTGTTTTCGCTCCCTCCACAGCGTCCCTTCCCGTAAGTTATCCTTATAGTTGTCGATGGTTGCAGACCAGCTTCCCTCGTCTGTCCCTCTGGTTATCGCTGTTTTGTCCCTGGACCTCACTCCCTTCTTAATCTAATACCGCCAGGCATTGCTGTATTACCACTCCTTTGTATGCTCTGTCCTTATATCTTTTGTCTTTTTCTTTCTGTGCCAAACTGGCTACTATGCAGAAACAAAGAACGCAAAACCTCGTCATTCATTTGGGATTCTAATTCTTGCCTAGCACTGCTCATACTCATTATCATCGTCATTCGTGCGCTGGTCCGTCAAACTGTCGTGTCCATGATACTACTACTTAGTGGAGTTGCTCTTTTCCATGTGAGGCGCAGAATAAATTGAAAAAAACGATTGTGATGTATAGGTCATCATGCTTTTCGCTGTTGTCATCATGAGGTTAGGAGATGCTTGTACAATGTCATCAGATTTCTGGAATATGCGGTCCGATGATCGGATACAAGAAGTTGGAAAGTGCGTATATTCGTCAAATTTATGTCTTGGTACGCTGGTACGTGTGACATGAATACAGGCGATAATATGACTCGGAGTCGACAAATAGATTAGTACGATGAATGAATGACGGTCGTTGACTGGTGTGGGTCGTCGTTATCGACCTCTTAGGCTTAGACTCTTCGAGCACACAGCCGCCATCATCGACCGCAGCACCCGGACGGAACGGGCACAATCATGCTCCGTGATGAACGTAATAATATTACTACTTTGCCTTCGCCTGTGCCGGTCACCATGCTCAAGGTTGTGAAGGAAACGAACGAGAAACGGCAAGGGCCGAGAGAACGAGAGAAAGAAAGAAAGTCCCCTATCGAGGGTGCAGCGTTGGTCATAGAACTTGAAACGTTCGGATATCGACGGGCTGTTCAGATTTAGACCAATCTCAGACTCGAAGTCCATGAAGGTGAAGTGTAGCCGCAGTGCTCCTTTCCCTGCCCACTGAGACTGCGGAAGAACTCGCCTTTTCTTCCATGTATTTTGCCCCTTTGGGAGGCCCCGCTCCTAGCTCCTATGCACAGCGCTAAAGGTGAGTAGCTTGGGTCACGAATGGCCCACGAGGAATGATGCGATCTACTCGATTCCACGAAAGTTGCCGGAGGGAGGAATTCCGTAATGGTGATAATATGATCGTCGAGTCTGCTCATGGTGGCGGACCACGTAGTTACCATGCATACCGGATACATGGAATGTTCCTCGTGGGGTGCTGCCCCAAGGATCTCACACCCACATCAAACAAGCAGTCTGAAAGAGACGAATGGAGTTGTGGGTAGAGGGGTGGGTGGTTCCCGAAAAAAAGGAACGGAAAAAGGTACCACCATCGGAGTTTGCGAAGGATGCGCTTGGAAGAGCGTTAAAACTTACTACCGTTTCTTCAGAGCCTCAGATAATATGGTGGTACGATGACGCGGCGTCGGTCGCTGCCAGGACGATGAACAATTACCATGGGTATGATGGATATGATATATTTTTCTTCGGCCCCAAGGGGTTCATGTGGGATGAGGAGAATGGAGAAAACAGAGGTTAAGGGGTGGCGTGTTTGTCGTGCGACGGCTTGTATGTTCAGATGGGGGAAATGGTAAAGGAGAGACATCATCGCGGAGGTTTCGAAGTAAGCACACGGACCTGGGTAATAATATACGCATGGGGATGGAGGTCGGCTTCGAAGTTGTGAATGCGGCTGCGGTGCAGAATGCCTGGCAAGGTCCAGCGCTTCTTATGACGGTTGTAAGCATGCGCTCAGCCCGCGGTGGCCCTCCCTCGTTCCAACGATCAAGAAGGCTCACAAGGGTTGTCTTGAAGGAGGCACATGGATGTATTAAGGTTTCCCCGTACATTAGCCGGGAAAAAAGCACCGCCGAGGAATAGCAGCACCTGGGTCCTAGGCTCCTTCTTAGCAAGTGGTCCGACGGGTACGTGAAAAGTCTGTTACTGTAAGCCCCAATTTGGACATAACCAGAAGGTGGCTCGGAGTGCGAGGCTAACTGTTCATTCACCTGATCCCGCGTGCCACTCTTCTGATAATCAGGGAAGAACAAGGTTTCGGGGCTTGCAAGGGAGAGCCGTACACCCGGTACTAAGTCCACCCTCTCGGCCATTTTCCCGCGATGTTTTTGGTTATCGATGCCTCTTTTCAGTGTTGCGAGGGGAAAGCGGGCGTGTGGTAGCACGAGGCTTTCCGTCGGAAGCGTCCTAGAGTGTACCGGGTCACCTGGCTTGTGATTTCGATGCAGATACCAAGTTGACCGGAAGATATCGCGGGGGCGCTTCATAATCGAGTTTTTCGTGGGTCAACCCTTACCTTCCATGTTTATTGTGATGGACTATTCTACGGGGATGTTCTAGGCGTCTTCAATTTTTCTTCAACATGGTGACGATGATTCCATCCCATTTACGACAGCACACCAACCATACCAGAAGGGGTCGGATGTGGTTCGAGATATGATGGTTCGGGACAGTGTCTTGCACAGTTATGTTACTGTACTAATAAGAAAAAGAGAAAAGGATTACTCTTCGAAATATTGGTATGTATGTCTTTCACCCATACTAGTGCACTGTATATACTCACAATAGACTCATATCGGACGCAGAAGCAGTGTGTGCCCGTAATGAAATCATGACCGCATACATGTGCACAGTGCATTTGCACCTTGAGCCGCTTGAACCCCACAGACACAGTCAAGACACAAGGCGGGACGCATCATCCTGTGTACACACATTGGGGATACTATTTCAACATAGGGTCAACAACAACACGTAGACGTCAATGGCAAGATCTAGAAATTATGGACGAGTGCGTCAGCATCTCACGAGCTAGTCGCAACCTTCGTTCTTGATCGATTCTGATCAACCCCCACCCTGCAGTTTCTGTGTTTTATGAATGTTTCGCCATGACACTAATACCTAATGGGTAAGCACCTCTGTCGGTTGCTCCTCACGACGGGGCATACTAAATTTCCGGCCAGGCTCGAGCGTTTGTCCGCTGTCCTGGAGCGCGCGACCGTATCCTCAATAAAAGGGCACGATCTTATCTTTCGAACGCAGTCCAGCACCAACAAAACCGTAGCGTTCTTGATCTCCATCATGCAACAGCTCGATATATCGAGCAGGTACTCATTCTTGCACCGAATTCTCGGAAACCAGATTGCTTAATATCAAGTGCTGCATGTATATCAATGTATGAGAGAAAATGTGCAGTCTCTAGGCACTCAAGTGCCCATGTATGACATGAACGGCCCCTCATATTGACCATACCACCCACCTTGAGGACGTGGCGCGGACGATGCGACGCACCGCGGGTTCAAGGACCAGATTAACGACCTGTTCCGACAGTTGCTGCAGGACAGGCAGAATTTCTTGCTACGGGCAAAGATACTAGTGCATGTGGAGTTAATGCGCCACCTGTGCGAATTCTGTGGAGCTGACGCTTGGATGGTCTAGGCTAGTGGCGGGTTACTAACGGGATGTAGCGTTGTTTCAGGAACAGAATGAAGGTTGAAACCAATACATTCTGGTCCTGATCCCAACGGATTTGCCACCCCCTGGCATTGATGTCTAGCGAGCGTTGCTGGTGATCGACTACGACCTCCGACGAACCGGGAGAACTATATCTGCGACATCGGGCGCGGAAGACGGTTCCAACATCAGAGTATGGCAATTCGTTTCGCAACGACGTAAGAAGTGGAGGTGATGTTGAACGTGAGTACCGATGAGCCACTCGGCCGTTCAGAAGGCTTGTTTGGCAATAATACCTACCATGGGACTGACGAATGCCAACGAGGTTGTTATTTTCACCAAGTAGAGCTCGGCCATGTCGAACTCGCTTTCAATGGAGAAAAAAAGGGGGGGAACAAGTAGTGTTCTGTAACCAAAAAATACATACGCTCATGTACATAGTAAATAAAGTCCAGTGTGTATATTAATTTGCAGAGCCACTAGATGCTTGGAGTGCTCAAGCGAAAGGATGCTTAGCTAGCATGCATCACTTAGTTCAAGTACATTTTTGGAAGAAAGAAGGTTATACAAATAAATTACGATAGTCAAGCCCCTTCAGCGGAATGATCCGATTCGAATAGATCGCTCAACTTATCGATCCCGATTCCACCGTAACAACGACCGTGTTTTCCTGCGCCGGCTTCACCGAACGACTCCACTGCCCTATGCCAACCACAGGATCGACGCCTCCGGGAGACCCCCTCCGCCGAATAGCGGTACTCATATCCGGTTCAGGCATGCTGTTTCATTCCCCAGCTCTTTCGAGTCGCGCTCAACCTACATCCGACGCCTTCGCATTTGTCTTCATTTCGTGTTAGGAACGAACCTCCAAGCGCTTATTGATGCCTGCAACACCCCGCATCTCCCGCATACTCAGATCGTCCTTGTACTCTCGAACCGCAAGGCCGCGTACGGACTCACGCGCGCTGCGACGGCCGACCCTCCGATCCCGACGGCCTATGTCGGGTTCCAGCCATTCATGCGTGCCAATCCTGGCGCTACGCGTACTGAGTACGATCTCGCGGTTGCGAAAGAAGTGCTGAGGGCACGCCCGGACGTACTCGTGCTCGCAGGGTGGATGCATATCGTCAGCGAGGCGTTTTTGGAGGTGATGAGGGACGCGAGGGCGGTGGCTGCCAGTGCCTCTTTGTCCTCGTCGTCACAAGAGGGCGGAGGAAAAGGTGGAGATGTGGACGGCCGTAAAGAAGGCGAGGAGAGTGTAGCCGAGGCCGAAGGCGAGCTGCGTGCCGTGCGCGAAATCCCGGTGATCAACCTCCACCCTGCGCTACCCGGCCAGTTCGACGGCGCTAATGCGATGGAACGCGGGTTCGAAGCATTCCAGCGTGGTGAAGTTGACAGGCTTGGGGTGATGGTTCACCGCGTCATCGCCGAGGTGGACCGGGGCGCCCCAGTCATCGTGAGGGAGGTCGAAGTGAACAAAGGCGAGGACTTGAAGAACGATTACGAACCAAGGATGCACCGGACAGAGTGGGAGGTTATTGTTGAGGCAACCGAGCTGGTGCTGAACCAAGTCAGACCGGTTAGCGGCTCCTCGCATGTATCAGATGCTCCGGAGAATGCGGATAAAACAAAAGAGTGAACACGAGGTGTGTTTCATTACATACATCTCATATGCAGTTCGTCGTACACTAATTATACTTTTTTTTACCAGCGCCCGTAAACTATCGATATGCATATGTAGTGTCGCAATAAGGAAGATGGAAGATGAATATAAGATATGTATTCTAGAACGGGAATCGCATGGGACCAGCATCATGCTCACTACTCGATTGCGGGAACGGATCACTACGAGGGAAAAGTCAGGTCAGGAAACCGCGGGCGACAAAACCGGGAAGGAGGAGGCGTACCTAATGGGCACGCCTCGGACAGGTGCCAACGGACGCGAAGCGCGGCGGTGGTGCGGTGGAGGCGCCAGCGCAACGGGATAGCAGCTTGGAACCGGGTCGTGGCGACTCTCCTCGGAATATGGTTCTTCCTCGGGCCAAAACCTATCCACTATTTTTGCACCTATGCAAGGCTTGAGGAAGAAAGCAGCAGAGGTGACGTTCCGTCAACATTTGCTTAGTAAATGAGGACAAAAGATACTCACCGTATTTTGTATGGAATATGGCGAGTCGACGGACACATCCACTACGGAGATTGGGTCTATCACCTCCGACGTTGGTGTGCAGGTGGCCGAGGCTGAAGCCTCGGAAGAACACGAGGAGGGGCGGGAGAAGATTGTAGTTGAATGTCGTTTTAAGGTGAGAGTAAAGGGAACGGAAGAACTCTTTTTTATTAGAGGGCGCATCGTGAGAGGGAGCTTCAACAGCGGGGAGAAAGTGATGCACGCCTTTAAGCCCTGCTGAAACGTCACGAGGCTAGAGGGTGTGATAAACGGAACAGGCGACGAAGGCATGTGGTTGTCAAGCGACTTGAGAGGAACTGTGTCTGTGTCGCCTGGACGGACCCTCAGACGAGTCTTATAGTCGATGACAGTGGTTGTGGTTGTGGTCCATGCCATGTTGTGGCGGTTTATCCACAGAATGCGAAGAGCGTGGAGGTCAAAGCAAGCAAGCTCGTATTGTGCCAAGGGGGTGGATGGGTGGTGGCGTCGCACGTCCGGAAGAAAGCGAATATGGACCTAGATGAACTGAACACGCATCATTATGGCAATGACTCCTGACGGGATGATGGTCTAGGCAGCTCGAAGAAGCCGTGATAGTGATGGAGCTACAATTGCCGAAGCAACAAGGCGACCGGCGCTTCTGTTTCACGTACAGCCATGGTGAGTTGTGAGCGAATTACCTGCGAGACTTGGAAAGGTATATTAAGAGGCCCGGTGGAGCCGGTCCGCTCCTACGCTCCCGGAAGGCCAGCCATGTTTTCAAACCAGCGGACGAGGGCGGCCACCCTGCTGACAAGGGCATCGCTTTGAGCCAATCGAAGGTCAGGGCGGAGTCTATTGTCTTGGTGTGAATATGGCATTGTTCGATAACAGATCTGAGTGCTGGGTTTATTGTACGGAGACGCAGTCAGTGTGATAGTAGTGGATGTTTGCCAGGCAGCCACGAGGTCTGACGGATAGACAAACAAACGTGCATGAGAACATGTGATTTGAATATAGAAAAAGATAACATGCTCTCGAAATACAGCACGTCGCCTCGCTTTATCCCTGGAAAGGGACCGGATCCACCCCAGACGTCTGCAACGTCCCTCCAAGCTGTCAATTTACAGACGAATCCCTGGTCGTCTCCAAGTATAAGCTTGAGGATGGATATTTCCTGGCCAGCGTCGGGTCCGTTCTTGGTACGCACGGTATCAGGGCCTTGAACCTCGAGGGCAGCAAGCAACACGTTGACCTTGCGAGATCCCCTGCCTGATTTTGCGGCAGTGTAGAGGGAAGACAGAGAAGAGACGCTGTGCAAGTTAAATTGGAAGTTGGGGAAATGAGCGATGGAAGAAGTATCGGAATAGTCGACTGAGGAAGCTGTTTCCTGGGTCTGTGGGAGTGATGCGGAGGGTGCCGCGGTGGTATTTTGGACGGTCGTCGTTCCAGATAGGCTTGGAAGGGACGGAGGAGGCGTTATGTCATCGTCGTCGGAGATGGCGTTCTGGTAGAGAAGGGAGATGCGATGGCTGGCTGCGTCGAGCGTTGCGGGCGGGTACTCTCGAACTGTTTGCCAGACGTGATCGGATGTGACAGACGGAGGAGCACCGAGAAAGACTCGAAAGCGAGGCATGGATGGAAGAAGAGGACGCGATCACGTGCGTATGTTCAAGACTCAGTCTCGTCCACCATCACACCACACCACACATCATGTCTGCCTTTCTCGAGCTCTATGAACCACTCGACGTCATAGGAAACGGCTCTTTTGGAATCATTCGCAAGGTTCGAAGAAAGGTCGATGGCGTGGTCCGTCTCCCTTTGCCATCTCTTTTCGTCCACCAACTCTCTACCCCAGGTGTTTGCGAGAAAGGAACTCAACTTTGAGCGCATGAGCGACCGTGATAGGAAGCAAATAGTCGCAGAAGTGTTCGTCTCCTTACCCCCCTCTTTCTTTCTGCTCATTCAGTTCACCCTCAGAAATATACTCAAAGACCTCGACCACGAACACATCGTACGATATCACGACCGATACGTCGACAGAGACGCGGGCATTCTCTATATCCTCATGGAGTACTGCGGTGGCGGAGACCTCTCCGGCATCATCAAGCAAGCACTAAAACACAATCGATCCGTTCCAGAAGATACCATTTGGAACTACTTCATGCAAATATTACTCGCCTTGCAATACTGTCATCACCCACCCAGCCCTGCCTCAGACTCCGACTACAAGGAGCGCCGTCCACAGATTCTCCACCGTGACTTAAAACCAGACAACGGTGAGTGCACCATCCGCTTCTCTCATTTCATCTCAGCATTTCGCCTCAGTATTCCTCGACGACAACAACTCCGTTAAACTTGGCGACTTTGGTTTATCGAAAGCGCTCCCGCAAGCAAGTTTTGCCAGCACTTACGTCGGAGTACGTATCATGGTTCGTTTTCGCTCGTTTTGTCTGACGTACATATTAGACACCGTATTACATGTCCCCCGAACTGATGCAAGAAAAAGCTTATGACTCAAAATCCGACATCTGGTCCCTCGGATGTCTCATATACGAACTTTGCGCTCTCAAACCCCCATTTCACGAGGCAAAGACTCATGCGGAGCTGAGCACGCTAATAAGGTACGTTTGCTGCAACTCTATCTCACTACGTTATAAATGTAGTTTCAGAAACGGTCGCATACCCCCTCTACCTAGAGGTTACAGTCAGACACTGTCGAACGTCATCAAAGCAATGCTAAATTTGAATGTGAGTCGGGCATTCTAATCAGCTTCTCTTTTGACTCTGTTGAGTGCGCTAGCCGGCCATGCGACCTTCCGCTACACAACTTCTCCAACACGAGCGGCTAGCGCTCATTAGCAAAGTCGTCGAGGCAGAGAAGATGTTCGTTGCATTGTGTTCCACCCTTTATCGTATGTTAAAGTCACTTGATATATCTAGGCTCTCGACAGTGAAAGCGCACAAGGCGGCCGTTTTCGCAAAGGAACGCGAACTGTCTGCACGGGAGGCTGCTCTGCTCGATCGGGAGGCGAAGCTAACTGCCTTGGTGGCGGAAAAAGACGCCGAGATACTCCATTTGCATAACCTTGCCTCATCGGCCCAATCTCAGCTCGACATACGGATACGCGAAGCAGTATGCAAACGGGAAGAAGAACTGCGCACAGCAGTGAGGAAGCGCGAAGAGGAAGTTGCCGCTGCGATGGCAAGACGCGAGGAGGAAATTATGTCTGCGGTACGGCAGCGGGAGCAAGAGATATTAGATGCATGGCGCGCGCGAGAGGAGCAGATCCGGGCGGAGACCGAGACTATGATCTCCGAAAAGATGCAATGGATTGCGGCCAGAGAAGCTGATTTGGAGGCGGAACAATGCAGACTGGGCGAAGTGCAAAAGGATTTAGAAGCCAAGTCTGCGACACTGTCTTCTCAGGAGGGCAAGGGGCGCAAGGAGAAAACGCCTCTCGAAGAAGTCAAGAATCTACTCGCGCCGCTCGTCCAGATGACACAGGAGCATGATCACATACAGGAAAAATGCATGGTCAGCAATTGTTCGAACATGGCGACGCCAGTCAATCGTAATGCTGCGAGACCTGCGCAAGGCTATATCCCCTCCGCCATGAAAGGTGTGATCCTCACCCAAACTGGTCAACCGCTTGCGACACCTACTCCGGCCGAACTAGCGAACCTCTTCGTGAACTCGCCGAAAGTTGGATTGGACTTTGCAAAGATATTTGATTTCGAATCAGAGGCGGACGACGACGACAGCGAGTCAGAAGGGGCGTTACCCCCCTCGCCTACGGTCCGGGAACGTCCACAGTCGGTATCGAGCCATTCTTCCGAGTCAACCGGCGAGCCGAACTCAGGATCAGCACCTTCTATCGCTCTCGTGCGGCTTCGTAAACCATCTATCCGGGCTTCGGTGCAAAACAGACCATCATTACGCAAAGCAAGCACCTCAAGTACCTTGCCTGCTTCTGCCTCGGACCCCACGGGGCTAATCTCTTCTCATGCACGCACCAAGTCAATCAAGTCCAAGTCCAAAGGGGAAGCCGCCAGATTGTCGTCGGGCAAGTCTTCGGTCCGACCCACCGACTCAGACGAGGAGAACCTGCCAAGTCCATTCCTACGACGTGCGGAGCGCGAACGACTTGCCAATGGTGCGACGTTCAAGTCGAAACGGCCAAGTAACGGGAATCTGTTAAGAGCAGTCGCAGCTGCGAACTCGGCTGCTGCTGCCACTGGGGCGAAACCCGGGGGCAACGGGAACAAGGTTGCGACAGGGTCGACAAAGACGGTGTCTCCATCTCTCAGTGATGCGAGGTTATCGTCGGGTTCGGGTTCGAATTCGAATTCAAATACGAGAAAGACCTCCGAGGAGGCGAGAAAGATACTATCACGCTCGTGAAACGATTCGGAGACACGTTGGTTATTTCTACTTTTTTTTTCTCCATCGGGGTTGTTTGTTATTTGATATCATGATCATTGGAACAGCTATGATGATATGAACGCATGTTATTCAATGTATGTAAGAGAACACTTACAGAGTGCTAGGCTACTTGGTCGAAATGTTATGTAATCAAATGCACAACAGCATCAGCGCCAACGCACTCATCCTCAATTAGTCAAGTGTTGATTTTGCGTAAGTAGTGCAACTTGATCAAGCTGGTAACTAGAAAGATACCGGAACGAGTTAGCAATCCGGGTACAATATATGGAGCACTCAAGCAGAAAGGGTCGTAATCAGGGCTCACCGGAAGATCGTTTCTTGCCAGTGCCACGTACGTGTCTGGTCTCGGTTCATGGCTTGCTCGAATACAAGACAGCATGAGCTCGAAGCGCGAGAGGTCAGGGATGCTCGAGTTCTATGTATGCCTTTTCCTTCGGGCCCAGTCTAAAGCCGCAACTTCGGAAGCATCGGTTGGGTTGAACATTGTACATCCGCAAAAATCATTCGATCCAACTAGGTAATTCATCAAACGATCAGATGATCGTATTCCGATGTGCCTTGAGTTGACAAGGTCCTTGTATCGCTTTGGCATGAAGAATGAATGACTACAAGACCCGAACATCATCCATTGCGTTGAAAAGAAGATATACGGCACGTTCTTACAAGTTTCTACGTCCCTTCTCACATTTACGACCTGGCGTTTCGCTGCCATGCTTCTGGGCGCCTTCTTTGGCACCTATCACCGCTACAGTCATCTCAAACGACGATTCGGACTCGATATTTTTGTCTATATCATATCATATCGTATCATTTCTGCTGAGCATACACCATGTTCGGTAACAGTTTGGCGAGCGGGTGGCAATATCCGTTCCAGTGCAGTTGCTCCACACAGTTCCCTCCGCGCAGCCCAATAAGAAGATCCGGGATAGAACACTTGGACATCAGTATTTGTACCCCTTACAGGCAGGCAGGCAGGCCATTCGTTGCCCCTGACCATCTTTTCCCTTCCAGCGGTGCGTTCCTTACTTGCCCGTCGGTGTTCCATGACGTGCTTGGATTCAACGTATAATGTTGATACCAATCCTTTTTTTTACTCCGTTCTTTAGCGCTCAGTCGTTATTCATTCAGTTCTCCGTCGGCTCACAGTGCCTGTTTATAAGCATCATGGATTTCTTGCGAAGTAAAAGCCATGCCTCAACGTAATCGCACGGATCACGCTCTCTGAAACCCCAGAGGTGTTCGAGTCGCTCCAAACCCTCCATGAACAAAGCGACTTTCAGATCAGAACCAAAGATAAGGAAGATGATTTAGAGCTTAACAAGGGGGTAGAACTGGCGGGAACGTATGCCAAGTATGCAGGCGAAACACCCGATGGGGGTCTCAAGGCGTGGACGGTCGTTTTGGGGTATGTGGGCTGCGTTTCTTCCTGAGCTTGCTTCGGAGTACTGACTACAATGGGCGCAGGGCTGGCTTTACCACGTGCGCAGCTTAGGTGGCTTTTTGTCGTCATGTGGGTCTTGTGTTTCTCAACTGCCACAATCAAACAGGCTCGGATACGTAACTGCATGGGGGGTGAGACTCCCAATTTCAGGGTAAGAGGACAGGGGCTCATCGTGGCATCGTGTTCTAGATTTTTCAAGAATATTATCAAGAAAATACACTCAAGAATGAGAGCGCCTCGAGCATGTGAGTCCTTCTGAATTTGTTCGTTCGTTCGCGTTGTTGACGTTGCTCGCAGAGCATGGATCGGTTCCGCTCAGGTATGCTTACGCGGAAGCCATCATCGTGGAGACTGCTGACCTTCACTTACGAATCGGTTCCTACCTGGCACGAATTTCCTTCAACCATGATGTTACCCCTCTTCGTCATTGGCTCCGCAAGTATGCTCTTATCTTCTTCCCGGGGTTGATCACCGGGCGAATGTTCGACATTGGATTTTTCAGAACCTTTCATCTTTGCGAGTTGTCTCCTCGTCGTATGCACTTTCCTCATCGCAGAATGCAAGGTGTACTGGCAATTTTTCCTGGTGCAAGCGTTAGGCATCGGGGTGAGTCCTTGCCTTATGTTTTCGCTCTGAGGTGTTCATTCCTGCTTTGATGTTGCAACAGATCGCGAGTGGTATATTGTTCGGTCCTGCACTGGGGATCATATCACATTGGTTTGCGAAACGAAGAGGGCTGGCGCTGGGCATCTCTGCTATCGGATCTTCGATTGGAGGGGTGATATTCCCTGTTGCAGCACAGACTTTGATACCTGAAGTTGGGTACGTGTATTACACCTTCTCCTTTGTTTGCGCACGTTTCATTGTTGACCCTTCAGATTCAAATGGACGATGCGCATCTTCGGGTTCATGCTGGCATTCTTACTCGTAATAGCAAACTTTGTGAGTACATTTAAGTGGAAGAAGAAGCATTGTTGATGGGGGATGATACAGACAATGGATAGGCGCCTGCCCCCCGTCAAAGCGAAGGATAGCATGTTCAACCTGACGGCACTAAAGAATCCAGCATACGCTGTTTACTGTATTTCCGGAGCCTTTACGTTCCTTGGGTTGTATACCGGTAAGTTTATTGTCTTCCGTTTTGTCATTATGAGGCTTTTATACGAGTTAAATGACTCACGCACGTCGAACAGTGTTGACTTACATGCCTGTCAGCGCCATTCAAGTAGGCATTTCGAACGACTTTGCCTTCTATTATGTTGCTATCATCAACGGTTCCTCTGCTTTTGGGCGTATTTCGGCGGGATTCCTTGGGGACAAGATTGGTCAGTGTTAGCCCACAAGTGGAGCGGGATGTATCTGATCTCATGCCTCGACAGGTGCGCTCAACGTCATGATTCCATTTACCATCTTGTCGGCTGTCATGACATTCGTATGGCCCTTCGTGAAAACAAAAGGTGGCCTCGTTGCAGTCGCTATTGTATACGGGTGCGTAAGATGATGTACATACTATCGATCGATGCAAGGTTGACAATCGTCCCTTCATGACAGTTTTTCGTACGGGACATACATCTCCCTCCTGCCCGTTCCTGCTATGGCCATGGGGCCCATCTAGGATGTTGGTCGGCGTATGGGATTATTCCTCAGCTTTGTTGCGTTGGGTGCGCTCGGTGGACCGCCGATAAGCGGGGCAATCAATGCTAACACAAATAGTTTCGTGGGTGTGGGCTGGTATGGTGGTAAGTAACGACTGACTCATTTAGTAATCCATCCGATGCTGACGAGAATGTGAATCAGGTACCACCTTGCTATTTTCAGCTGGCTTGTTGGCGTTAACGCGATATCTGCATCTCGGCACATTGATGGGCAAGTTTTAGAAAAATAGCCTTTTTTGTACAATTCACATGATGCTCTGGGTCACTACTGTTCATAGTAGCATCTTACTGCTAGTCCTCCACTTCCATTCCAGAAAAAATATCGTGAAGCATATGTAAGTCATGCTCTGCAGGAATCAGCCGACCACAATCCACGCCTTCTGGCCTGAATATACCTATTTTGTTAATGAGCGGTGGATACGTTACCTCGCCTGCCTTTCCGGCCCAGTCAAAATCAACAATTTTGAAATCCTTTTCATCCTGCTTAGAGGCCATTATGTTGGCGCCTCGGATATCACCATGTACGAACCCCTTCTCGTGAAATTTCATCAACTTCTTTTCAATCTCCGACTCGACCGTGTCGCGGACAGGTTTCCGGGAGAGTGTCTCATATCCATTACTGATATCGTCCATGACGACCATGGACCAACCCATAGGCAGCTCTTTAAAACCATGCAGCGTAGGAGCACACCCCATGGATGCACAAAACTCATGAGCCTCCACCGAATATCGTTGGACGAACTTGACACATATGAGGGTGCGGGAGCGGGCCGAGGAATCAGCGTGGCCAAAGAACATGAGTCGTTCTTTTTTGGGCTGTGTCTCATATGTAATGTCATATTCCTTGCCTTCGTCGGACCGAGAGATGTATTTGCTGGGGTATGGGAAAAGCTGGGTCGGGCGAGGTGACGAGAGCACCGGGGATCCCAAGGCTGCATAGTATCTTTTCAGTCTTCGAATGCCATTGCGAAGTGCGACCATGTGTCGTGCCACAACAGCAAGATTGGCGATATCTGTCGTGTGGAAATGTAATGCGATGGGCATACACAATAACTGCACCGTCGGCTTCGTGTTCCAAGCGCCCGTCGCAAACACAATGTAGGGCCCTACATGAAATATGGTCATCAGGCCGAATTGATTCATACAGTATAGCAAGAACGGACCAAATATCGACAGCAAGAAGCAGGGCAAAGGTGAATGCGGCATCTCAGCTGCAATTGTTCTCGTCCCCTCCAAGTAGTATCGGACATTTTGGAGATAGGGTTCTCCTGAGGTTCCTGCTTCATTTTTGACCTCGACTATAACGTAGTTGTATTTGCGACAACGTAGACCACCATCAATGATATAGTTGTGCGTCTGCTTCTCTCCAATTTCATAGCCTTGGAAATAAATATTGTGATCTGCCATGACTTCGAAAACAGCGGCTTTGCGCAGACTTTCGTTGTCGTATATGCAGGCCATGGCATCTGCGAGCCTCAAAGCAAACACATAGTCTTCTTCAGTCAGTTCCGCGTTTTTGGCATCGTGGACAAACTCTCCGAAGACGGGGTGTAGTAATATGGATGGGATGGAATCCTCTTCCGAACGGGGGCGTCCGCAAGGTATGGCTTGCTCAGAGTCCCGCTGGGCCTTATCGAATCTAGATGACTCTCGGAAGTGAGATGGAGCCTCCTCCTTGACGCCACCGAGCCACTCTCGACGAGCATCTGCGACCGATTTTTCTGCTGCGACCGATTTTTCTGCGGCGGCACGAGTGACAGCAGGCGGAGGTACTGCGGTTGCTGCTGTAAATCTATGATCAGCGACCAATGCGACCAATCACATAAAAGGTTGTACTCACGAACCACTTTCTCGATGACCAGGATTAACCGTTGAGGCTCTGAAAATGGAATGACGTCACCAAGACGGCCCACTTCGTACACTGAAGGTGTAGGGATAGCATCGCCTTCTCCTTGAACCTGGAGGGTTTCCTCTAAATCGCCCAGACTCGACACCTTGTACAGTAATAAGCCAGTATTTCCAAAATACTGAGACCAGCGAGATAGAGCTTCGACCCTCACGGCATCCAAAGTCACGTTTCCTTGTAGGTGCATGGTGAAGGATTCACTGTTACCACCACCTCGTCGGTAGCAAATGACAGGAAGGTAAGGATCTGGCCAAAGTCGGGGAGGTTGAATGATCCCCATAACAAATCATAAACAAACGCACCAACGACGATATGAAGGTTTTCACCATGGAGTGCGAAGATGTCCGCTGCAGTTTGGCCAGCGAACAAAGGACGAAGTTCGGATATAGACAGTTTTCCAAGAACCTCTGATCCATGGAAATCGGAGATGCTCACGGGTTTTGCGTCTGGGAGCGTGTACAGCCACGCTGAATATAGGGGCAAGTTTAAATTGGTTTCAATCTGATTCAGCAGCTCCATAACGGTGGTATCTCCTCGCGGATTGATGGACCTGATGTCAAAGAGCTCCGAACCGCGCACCCAAAAGTACAGTGTTACCGTGCCACTGGTGGACATACTGTGAACGGTGTTATAAAGGATTGATTGGCTTAGGTAAGATCGGGACCGTTCTATACTCCGACTCCCAGATTTTTTAAAATCCTAAAGTAAAGATTAAAGGTGTAGTATTAAATAATTTTACTATTATTTTTTGAGAAATCTGGGCTTGCTAAGTCTCAGGCTAGTACGACGCGATGCGCGACGGGAAAAAGGACGAGCATGAAAAAACCCGAACCCGAACACCATGAAAATGAACGTGAGGTGACGGAGGCACCCTTGAACAAACCCGCACAGGCTTTACCTGCGGGTCTCGACCGGTCCGAATGGTGCTCGTGAGCGTCTTTTTTTCTTTTCCTCTTTTCTTTTTATTTCTAGTACTCGAGCGCGGGACGACGACAGCACAACGGACCACCACCACGACCACCACCCCACAACGCAATCAGAACTGATGCGTCAATGTGTCGACCGACATGACGCCGACCATCACCACCACTGGCACCAACATGCTCCGACGAACGACGATGACGATGCCCCCCTTTCCACCCGACACAACTGCCGAGCATGTCCCAACGGACGCGCACGCACCATCGCCTTCGCCCTCACCTCCGCCCCCTCTCCATCGACATTCGGCCAAGACGATGACGGATGTGATGACGCTGGCAACATGGACGACGACGACGACGCTGCAACACCAAGGTGCCACGACGACACCACGACCATGGCCACGGCCACGGACGCAGCGTGACGCCAACTGGCACAGATGACGACGCGGTCCCGACCATGACAACGACAACGCCGATACGAGCACGACGCGGCCGCCGACGACATCGTGACGACAAGGCTGCGCACTAGCACGCACGCTCCACATGGTTACGGGTACCGGGTTGAGTGCGGGTCTGTAAATCCAGACCCGTACCCGTACCCCCGCGGGTCACTCATCACATATTTCAGGACTTATCTGTATTCACCCTGCCCATTCCTTGGCCTCCTGCCCTCTGCCGTGTCCAAAGCATGCTCCAAGTTGATGTTGGCCCCTTCTGGTGAGTGGGAAAAAAACCTCTATCTCGCCCTTATCTCAAGTCGCTCACCACATATTTAAGGACTTATCTGTACTCGCCCTCGCAGCCAGTAACTAGTATTTTTCTTGGTGTACTTATCATACTTTTTCTAATTCAAGTTTACTTGTCGTGTTTATTATGTGTGATTGCCTTTATTCATTCCTCGGCGGAGGTTCTTACTTGTCTTGCTTGGGCGACATTTTGCCAACGCACCAAGAGATCCACTTAATATGCTTTTGTCACTTACCTCACTTTTAACCCCTAGTTCCGGACCAATAAGGGAGACAGGTATAAGTGGCACTCTATTTTCCTGATGTAGTGATATTAGTTAGCAAGCAGGCCAAAGATGATCATGAATAGCACGTACGAATATAGACTAGTTGGTGGCTGATGTAGGGCCCGCCCCACATAACCTAGTGGCGTTCTGATAAAGCTGCTTGTGCGTGACAAGAGCCGGATCCTGCTTGGAAGGTCGTAACCTTGCTTCTACATTGGGTGCTCTACGGCCTTTTCCGGTCATCAGGTATGTCCATGGTAGAGTGGCGGACTCAGAGGTCGACGGCGACGGTTGGGAACCAAGTGCTATTGTATGTGAGGTTGTTTTGTGTGAGGTGCTGGTTCAGATGCTGATGAATGACGGAAGCAGCGGGGGAGTTGTCATCAGCGACACACACGATGCTGAAACAGAGGTCACTCTGCGCACCAAGAGTCGAGCCTCGACCTCGAGAATGAACACATCAATGGACATAGCCCAACCACTCGAATATATCTCCCTGACGTGTTCGCCAGATGGCCATGGCCTCTCCAGATCAACCCTCACTATGCTGCAGTCAAGAGAGAGGCCTCCGCTTGGATGACGAGCTTCCGGGCATTCAGTCCCAAGGCTCAGGAAACCTTCGAACGGGGCGACTTTAATGGGTACTTCCTATTTGTCCATTCGTGTGTAGGCCCTGAGGCATCCTGTTCAATACACAGCTCTGCTTGCCTGCCTAACTTACCCAAACGCAAGTAAGGTATATCGTCATAAGGCACGCCGATCAGATCAATCACTTACTCACCTATTCAGAGCATGTAAGGGTTGGAACTGATCTCATGTTCGCGCTCTTTATGTTCGACGAATTCTCCGACAAGTCCACACCGTCCGAGGTGTTCAATCAAAAGAATATCTTGCTGGACGCCTTCAAGAATCCCCATACGCCACGTCCCCAAGGAGGGTGGATTGGCGGAGAGATAGTATGACAGTAAGCGTCTGATTTCTTTTCCCCTGATTGAGAGTGTTCGGTACAGATGCTCACCTAACTCGACTACGCATACATTTTGGGAACGCGCTATACGAAGTGCTACGCCGGTCACACAGGAGCGGTTCATCCAGAGGATGGATCAATATCTCGACAGCGTTGTACAAGAATCGATCGACAGAAGGGACCACAGGATACTCGATGTCAAGACTTATATAGAGGCGCGCCGCCGCACCGTCGGTGCGATACCATCATTCTTGCCATACGAGCTTGAGCTTGAGGTCCCCGAGGAAGTGACGTCACATCCTGCTGTCCAGGATCTCCTACTGCAGGTTATCGACTTGATCAGCTTACCCAATGTCAGTAGTGGCATATCAGAAAATTTATTCTGTGCTGACCGTCGTGTAGGACATATGCTCGTACAGTGTCGAGCAGATGCGCGGGGATGACCTTCACAACATCATCACATGTGTCATGTATGAATACCACACAGACGTGAATGGTGCCATACTGTGGACTGACTCGTATCTTCGCGGAATCTGCCAAAAGTTCGAAGCTGCCAAGACAGTCCTTCCTAAGTGGGAAGAACCTGGATTAAACTCCGTTATGGAAAAATACTACGACTGTCTGGGCCAGTGGGTGCGGGGTATTGATGAGTGGAATTTCGCGAGCGGGAGGTATTTCGGGGATGGGGGTGCCAAGATCAAGATGGAAAGATGGATGTCGCTTCTACCAAAGAAACACTGTGGAACGGAAATCGGACCCCATTCACGTAGACGGCTGCCTTTTGTGAACAATGGTTTTGGTAAAATTTGACAGTCGCGGCTCGTTTAGATGATAAATTTTTGGTTGACGCCTACATCATCCGAACGATCCAAACGATGCATTAGTGTTCAAATGTTCAACGTTTGATAACACTGATGAGCCCCGACCCTCCAATCTCCTGCCAGGCTGGGTTAGGAAAGTCTTCAGGACATTTGACTCGTCGTTTGGGTCGACGGAAAATATCTGGGAGCGTTCGTCAACAAGGGTATTTGCACACACGCACACGACGTGCACCAGAAATCCAAGTGTGATGCATCGATTCGGACGTTAGCGGCTCCGCGTAAATATGCTTTATGGTGATTTGAGAAAGCCAGCGCGTTCTAAAGTGTCAAATACAAATACTACTGCTTCTGGAAAATCCATCCAGAACTTACAGGGACTAGCGTGTCGCAGCAAGACCGCTTCATACCTCCACCGTTCACACTTTTTTTTGTTCTTGACGCGTCACGTATGCGTGGAACCGTTATGGGCTTGATGACGTTACTATGTCGTGACCACCGTTCTCAGCCTCCGGTTCCATGAGCCGCGGAGAAACCGGAAAAAGCGTCTGTTGAACACCACAATAGACCGCATGGAGGACAGGAAAGTAGGGGAGAATATTCTGTATGTACGTATACGTGGATGAATGCGTGCGTGTTCATTTCGACCGTCAACATGAGATACGTCAGTTATGGAGTGGTATATGCGTACCTCGAACGCAACGTGTACCTCGATGCCGCCATCCGAGACCTCGATCGAGGAAGGAAGGAGACTAGATTCCAATCTTTGTTTCGTTTTTTTATCAACAGACACAGACGTAGATGTGCCGGCTTTACATTCGTCCGAAACAGCAGTAGCAGCTAACGCGGAGGCGGTCGGCCGCTTGTACCGCTGCAGTGCCGCAAGATAGTACCTTGCGTTCCACCTCCGAAAGCCCTCGTGTATCACGATATCTTCGAGCGCGGAGAGGGGAATAAAGTGACGCGTGACGAAGAGCGAAAAGGGTAGGAGGGGGTGACCGCGATGAGTTTCAAGCTGGATACATAGGGCGGGGAGGACGAGGAGGGATTCTGTAAGCGGGAGTCGTTGGATGGATTATGAATAGGATGTGTAGGACGTACATACCATGTAAAACCTGATTACAGAGGGTCCAGACACGCCAGGTCAATGTGATCCCAACCCCGAGAGTAACAAAATGGCAAGGCAAGGCCAAGAGCGCGGGCACGGCAAGGCCGCTGTCGTGCCCTCGAGTTCTTTTTCCTTGTGCCTACCATACGGAGACTCAGAGTAAGCCCGTAACTTGTCATATTCGCAAATGAGGCGCACCTCGAACCACCATGCCCAAATGAACAATGTCAACAGAGCGATTACGTCGACCCACGACCAGTTGATCGTCCCACGCACAATTCGCCCGCTCCCGTCACGCGCCAGCCAGTAATGAGCGACCCGGTATTCTGTGAACCCAGACCAGTGGACGACGGTGAACTCGGGGTGTGTATCAGGTAGAGGATGGGTAATGTGGTCCATGCCGGCATCATCATGCAAGGATGGTCCTTTGTCACACTGTACCGTGATTTTTCTAACCAGCCTCGACAGCCGCAACGAAAGTCCCGTTATGCATAACGCGACTCTTCGGGCCAGTCCGTTTTCACCTCTAGCTAATTCAACCCTCTCTATGACAAGTAAATTCGCATCACTTCTATGCCCACCTCCGCCTCATTACCGTCATTCGTGTGTTCAAATGCAAGACGGTCGCCGACAAGCTTGGAGGGAACCCGCGCAAATGAAACTAACACGAATGCGAGAAATATCGTACACGCGGACACAATCATGATGGCTTGTGGGAGAACCATGACCGTAGTCAAATAGACGAACCCATACAAGGCTGGACTAATTATCTGGGACCTGTCAAATGTGGCAGGTGAGACAGACTCATAATCGCACGACCGTCCGACCCAGCTACTACATGGATCGTGCAAGTTGGGCCGGGAACACGTACCCAAGAGCATGTATGACACAGAGCGCACTAAGGAGTGCCTCGACTTTGCCACGGTTTGGGGAATGGCGATTCGTGTAGATATGCAGAGCAAGTGCCTGTGCGGCTGAATGGAATCCACAGCTGAGCGAGCTATTTGCACTTGCTAACGTGAATATTGTGCCCGTACTGGCGACTGCCATGCCCAGGAAGGTTAGTACCTCCAACCCGACACAAGAGCGCGCCAATGTGAGATCAAAGGCAGCAGAATGAGAGACGATACTACGCTGGTCCGACGATATGGGCTGAGCTGAACTCAAGGATAGACCGGCATCATGGGATGGAGAACAATCGGTAAAGCCTTGGAGAGGTTCGTTGGGCATGGAAGGGAGCCAGATAGGGGAGGGCTTAAAATACTTGATGATGACTTGGTAGCGCTTAAACACAACTTCCTGGGTGCAAGTGCAAATGCTTACAGGGTAGAATAACTGCCAAGAAGATAGCGCGTGTAGCACTGACGATAGATGCAAAATAGCTTGTCTGATTCGTGTTGCTGATGAATGAGCAATCTTATTCAGTATCTGAATGCTCACATCTTCTGCACTGGCAGTCCAGTTGAATCGTGCCGCGGGATACTGGTATTTGTAAGGCATGGAACCCTGTATCGCATTAGATGAATATTCTGATGAAGATAGTAATAGTGTGCTACTCACCGCAACGCTCATGACGAGTCCATAAGCTATGATAACAAAAAGAAGGCTCCAATCTTTTCTATTTCTATTTCGTTTCAGTGGATCCGCGTCCAAGGATGATTGGGAAAGTAAGACGGTCAGCGGAACAAGAAACCTAGTGGCACTCTTCAAGATACCGAGAACGAGAACACAACCATCAGAGGTTTCACTGGCATCTTCATGTGACGGCCGTGGCCGTGCATCACGTACACTCACTGGAGTAAGCGATTCGGGAATACATAGAAGGTAAATGATATATAAGCTGTCCAAGATGGTGACGAGATAGAAGGCAGGCAGAATACCCCCAGCTGCGCGGATGAGGAGGCCACTGAAAAATGGTCCTGCAGCTGCACCTGCGAACATAAAAGTTGAAGTATAAAATATCGTGATCTGGGTGAATATAGTTTCATGAGGACATGAGAGAACAACTCGGAGAGCAAGTGATAGTTGATTGTGGATGTTGCGAATGTATGCAAGGATACCAGCACTCCTGGTCGGCACGCCTATCCACAAAGATAAACACTACAATCAATGAAATAGCGCTCGGATGAAAGCCGTGTGAGGTACTCACTTCCACATAAGCCTTGGATCAGATAACCAATCAAAGGGAACCAATATACACCAGGTAATATATATACAAACCAAGCGGTAATGACATGGACGACAGCATTCGCAAGGAAACCAAATGTTGAGATAAGTAGGACGATGCGCCGACCAGAATGATCAAACACCTAGGTAGACAATAAGCCACTAAGCTTCTCAGTTTTTTGTATACACTTACCGAGCCCCACCAGCCAGATGTCAGGCAACTGAGTATGCCCATGGTAGTCATAAATACTATAGAAAGTTAAGACAGACCAAAGCTGGGTGAATTGATACAACCCTGCGTTGAGCCTTGCTACGACCGCTTGTACGACTGAATCGGAGGCACACTTTTGTTCAAAATCAGGTTCGCATTGAATCTGGACAAACGGTGCAGTATGTATGCCGTCTGGAAGGAGAATGGAAACCGCGCTCCCATCCCCACCAGAGATACGTGGAACTGGCACATAAGCAGTGTGGATGATCACTGATTCGCGTATTAGCGGTGATACGAACGAGTGAATATTATTATTCGTAAGATATTCCGGCCTGTGAACACGGCACCACGACGCCTGCAGCAACAACTTCGAACCAGGAAAGATCAGTGTACGTGGCTACCTCGGGGGCAGATGACGCAGAATTTGCCATGGAACCAATGAATGACCCGATGAGAAGCCTTGAAGGACACGTCGACTTCAGACGAAGCCAAAATACTCGGTGACTAGCACTAACCAATGCACTGAGGGCCTCTTCCACCAAGGAAGTCTGTTCCATGACAAGACTTGGCAAGTATAGATTTTGTCCTCACCCTCTTCCGTGGCAGAGAGACTGGGCTCGGAATGGAGGAGTGTGGACTGCTCATGAGTTGGGTGAGACTGTGCGTTATGACCCTGTGGTTGGAGAGGGTTGTATCTCGACGGTGCTGCACCGATCAAGATCAGGAGCCTCGAAGCTTCAGACACCCACTAACGGCGTACATGGAAGGAAGAAAAGAACCTGTCATTACAACCACCCCTTGGGTGATACCCATCACTTAGCAGAAAAAATGGACCAAAGGACTAACGACCACCAACAGGCGCACCACGTCTCGGTCGACCACCCCGCCGTCCATACCCTCCCCACCCACCTACATACGCGCCAGGCCCCATCAATCCAACACCCCCAGGCTCTCCAAAGGTAGCCACGTTCTTCTCCCGCTCCTCCTCTCTCCGATTTCGTCCACCACCGCCTCGTCGCCCGCCACCTCCCCCCCTTAAAGCTGGTGGGGCTGCCTGAGTCGACGACGATAACGAATCGAAAAACGACTTTTGTGGGTTATATGCTTGCTCCTTCTCCTCCTCCTCCTTGCTCGTTGAGTCTCCCACCGGCCCTCCGTCCGAGGTGGCACCTTCACTTTCCACATTCTCCTTGTTCTTCTTAGGTGCGACTGCAGACTTGTCGAAACGCGCGTTTGAACTCTGGAAATCGAAATCGGTCGTGGGTACTTTGAGTTCACTCCCTTTAATGGCCGTTGGTCCATTGCCATGATTTCCGCGACGGCCACCTCTACCCATGGCTCCGGTCGTCCCACGCAAGTCCCCGATTGCACGCTCAACAGACTCGAGGGATGCAGCGGCGGTTTGCACAGAATTGGTGGGCCGGCGTGCATTAGCGCCCGTGTTTGGAATGTCAGTCGGAGGAACAGGTTGAACTTGAGGTGGTTTGGGAACCTCTGTAATATGCGGCTGTTGAGGGTAAGGCACAGGCGGCGGTTGTTGTGGGGGTGGCGGCTGAAGGACCGCCTGTTGCTGATATGGGGAACCGTAAGGCGGATACTGAGGCGGTGGTATACCAGGCGCAGATGCCTAATGCCACGCGTCAGCATGAAAATACAGGGTAGCATAGATGATGTGAACGAATCAGAAGGAAGGCAACGGAAGTATCCACATGAGTTTTATGCGCTCTCGGATACGGGAGTCATTTGACTCCCATAATGCTTCATCACACACGACATGGCCAAATGCCATGAAGAGAAAATACATAATAGGAACACATACCCCAAGAACAGCTGGATCATCATGCACGCTGCGGCGAGGCGGAGGCTCATCGACAGCGAGGTCCTTCACCTCGGAAGCACGGAAGATGATGTATTGATACGGCTCTTGAACTGGGGGGATGAATTCAGCGGGTGGCCTGTCGAGCATAAGTTAGCTACTGTGCAAAGACACGGAGAATTGAGTGTCAGGAGGAAGGCAACGGAATGATCCACATGAGTAAATGCGCTCTCGGATGTACGAGCGTAGGCTCGGTTTTACATCCGTCGTGGTTTTCATCTTTCCTTTGTCAACTGGACTCGGGAACTCACTTTCGCGACTCGGTGCCCATAGAATACACTAGATGTGACGCAGAAGGTGAGTAAGAAACTTTAAGGGAAGGGGCGAGCAGGAAACGCCTACCATTCGAAAGCTGGATGGTCGAGGCAGCTGGATCAATGCCAGCAAGAATACCCCGGTATCGAACGTCGGAATGAGATATGAGCGATATAGGTTTTCTAGATGGGCGTCATCAGTAACATCGCCAACCTGAGTTGGAGGTTACCAAGACACAGACCCAATGAAACTGAGAGCCATCGTCGTGAAAGAAACGCGGCAGAAGAAAACTTGAACGGCGTCACTGCCAATATTGAAAGGTGAGCAAGAAATTCAAACTCCGGTTCAAAGTGCCTGCTCCTCGACGTACCGCAGCATCACAAATTACATACGTTGCCACGACTGCGTCGACGACGGGACATGCGACCAACAAACTGAATTAAAGCTCATGCCAGGTTACAACTATTTTGACCAGCCTAATCGTAAACGCTACTGTCTCGTGGAGGAAAAAGACAATAAAAGAAGAAAAGTGCATGTGTGTAGGGGGAGGGGGGAGAGAATTAAATTACACTTGCATTGTGATGCTGGGGAGCATGTCAGATGAACATGGGACACTGAAAGAAGTGGACAGAAAGAAAATATGTATGAATGGATTTGGAATCTATGTCAGTGCAAGACTAGGGTCGTCCAACAACACCGTCTGTGTCGGTGTTCACTGTCACTTTTTGTCGCGCGTCTCCAGCCGCAGCGATCACCACTCCGCTCAGGTGCGGGTCAATTGGATCCGACGGTGGACCAGAGCCCGGGGTGGACGTCGGTGTTGAAGTCGTCGCCGTCGTCGACTCTGCGTGGTTGAAGTTCTGAAAAGGAGATGGTGCGACAAGGGCATCCTGGAACCGCGCGCGAAAATCGTTCGCTTGGGGTGACGCCTGGTCACCGAAACCGTCGTTCACGCCAG
The DNA here is from genome assembly GCA_038090155.1 of Rossbeevera pachydermis. Lineage (NCBI taxonomy): Eukaryota > Fungi > Basidiomycota > Agaricomycetes > Boletales > Boletaceae > Leccinum > Leccinum pachyderme. The sequence goes on from JBBPME010000098.1 coordinate 45,753, forward strand.
AAAAAGGAGGTGGTGCGGATGGTCCTGGCATTGTCCCATCTGCTGCCTTGGCCGCAGCCGCCTGCTGTACAAAATGCATCCTCCGCTGGCAAAGCAAACGAATGGGCGAGAGTGAGCGCATGATACGCATAAAAGGGCGAGCAAAGGGCACCTGATTGTCCCATTGGTCGAAGGCATCCGCGATGATGGGCTCCAGCGCCATAAGGTCCTCGTTCGTGAGGGCCAGTACCCGGAAGAATTGCTGTTTCAGCGGTATTGGCGCGTACCCCAACGACATCAACAATGTCGACGCGAAATTCTGCCCATTCGTCAACTCAGGAAACGAAGGGCCCTGTGGATTCAGGGGATGTAGGGGATGTGCCCCTAGCTCGTGGGGCAACACTTGATACTCGTTCTGCCCGTTCACGCGAAACTGCACATCGTCAATGCCGGGCAGCATCTCGTTTGGGATCTCGAGACCGAGTTCCCTCATTTTGCGCTGTTTCACGAGACTACGATGCTTTCGTTGTCGCTCTCGCGCGGCTGCTCGGACGCGCTCCCTACGCGCAACCTCCTCGGGTGAGAGCTCCTGACCAGTGAAGGCCTGAGGGGATGGCTGGGGTGGCTGGGGTTGTGGGGGAGGTGGGGGTTCGGTCGGCTGAGGGTAGGACATTGCAGCATTCAGGTTGCTGACATGACGGTCACGCTCGCGCTTTCTTCGTTGTCTTTCTGCAGCTTTCTCCCTTTTCTGTCTCTGTGCAGGTGTTTCATTCTCCCTTGAGCTTCGTCTGCGCGTGGATGAGACGGGCGACAAAGTGCTTTGGGATGGGTTGTGGTGGACAACCGGATCCATCGCATTCATATCTAGAATTCTTCTTCAGAAGTCGGCGGTGTGACGGGTCGTTACGGCGGCGCGGGGGAGTGACGGACGGTCGTGACAGACGGTGACCAAGGGGGTGCGAACAACACACACAACTAAACGTGGCGTGAGAATATATTTTATTATTTAATTAAATATATCTTCTCCCACCCGGCGGGTTGGTAACCATACTCTCCCGTCCAGGCCCAACACCGACCCATTCTATCGGAGTACCGAGATATTTCTCTATAAATTCTATGTACCTCTTGCAGTTCTCCGGGAGGTCGTCGAAGCTCTTTGCAGACGTGATGGGAGCCTGCCAGCCAGGAAGGGTCTCATATACCACTTCCACTTTCGACAGTACCTCGAGATCAGCTGCCAGCCAAATTCAGATTCATATTCTCTAAAATGCCCAGGCGCGTACCAGGGAAACGTGAGATCTCCTCTGCGTCGATGACATACTTGACAGCCACTTTGATCTCCGGAAGAGTGTCCAACACATCTAATTTGGTCAAGTTCAGGCTGTCGTAGCCATTGATGAGGCAAGAATGTTTCATGACCACCAGATCCAACCATCCAGCACGGCGGCGACGTCCCGTCGTCGTGCCATACTCTCGGCCTACCTCTTGAAGGTGCACGCCAATGTCCTGTTAGCCAGGTTAGGAGCGACGCGGTAAGAACGTGGATCGACCCACGTTGAGTTGTTCGGTGGGAAATGGGCCACCTCCAACGCGCGTAGTGTACGCCTTGACGACACCGATCGTGGTTCCAATAGCCTTTGGCGGAATCCCAAGCCCAGTGCACACGCCACCGATCGTGGTGGACGACGACGTCACATACGGATAAGTTCCAAAGTCGATGTCGAGCATTAGCGCGTTCGCGCCCTCTACGAGAATCCTTTTCTGTGCTTCCAAGGCATCATGAATATATGCGACGCTGTCTATGACGAATGGCTTCAACCGCTTTGCCAAGTGCTGCAGGGAGAGCGGTAACGTCAGTGATCGCGTTGCATGGCGTGCGTTACACATGCCTTGTATCGTTCTATCTCTCCTTCTGTATCATACTCGAAATGGCCATAGCGCTTGAAGCGACCTTCCACGATCTTGCGGAATTTGCTCGTAAACGTATCCTGATCAAACAGATGGTGTACACGAAGGCCCGAACGGGACGCCTTTCCGGAATATGCAGGGCCGATGCCCTTCTTCGTAGTCCCGATGCTACGTGAGGGTATCAGATGGGCGACGTTCGGCGCGACGGAGACCGCCAAAACCTTGAGCCACCTAGCTCTACTTCTTTCAGACCATCCACGATCTGATGAAAATCAAACACGAGTTGTGCCCTATCGGAAACGAATATCCGGTCGGAGCAGTGGAGGCCTGTACACATATATCAGCTGCGGTGTGCCTAGAAAATACGACATCCTCCATCACCTTGCTTCTCGAGAGCGTCGAGCTCTGCAAAGAACGATGGGATGTGGATCACCACGCCATTTCCGATGAGTCCAACGCAGGCGGGGTTGACGATGCCTGCGCATACATTAAATCTCTCCCATCAGCGATCCACCGGCGATGTCACCTCATACGCACCGCTCGGAAGTAGGTGGAAGGCATAAGTCTTGAGGATCTTGTCAGGGCCGGTCGGGACAACGATGGTGTGGCCAGCGTTGTTACCGCCCGCGCAGCGTGCACAGACGTCAAATTGCGCAGAGAGGATGTCTACCAGTTTACCTTTGCCTTCGTCGCCCCATTGCGCACCGAGAACGACGGTCACTGAAGGGGTCATTGATCAGGATCAGGGTAACGTCGGTGGGGATCGAATACCTACCGGTCATGGTTGGTAGACGCGATGAATCCGATAGATCCGAAAACTTGACACGGAGTCACAGCGTCCGAACAAGGCAGGTTCCACTCTGACCATGCCAACGTTTCAGTCACACCCGCTGAATACTTCTGGATTACAGTCAAAACTCAAGCGACATCCTGCGCTATTTGGGGTGCCATTCCTGCTCATTATGGTCGGCGCGTCCCTTGGTCTTCAGTCATTTACGCAGACACGTTATGACTTGCAGGACAAGAAAATCCATCAGGTATGTACATACTGATTCTCATACTCATGATGCTCTATGGAACATTCGCGTTTGTTGAACAGATATCTCGAGAAGAAGCTCTCCGACTGGACAGGTCGAGGAAAAAGTTCGACATTCGGGAGGAGTATTACGTGCGTCGTGTGCTCGATGCGCTCCAGAATGATCCAGGAGGCTTATATGCGTACACAACCAGAAATTGAGTGCAGTGACTGAACAAGACTGGGAGCCGAAGAGGATTGCACGACCGAGGGATGTGCCGGAGTGGGGAGTACCGCCCACCCGACCCGACGTGTTTCCAGACCAACTTCCTCCCGCCGCCAAAGCCAAACAGTGAAGCTGTGCGCTAGATTGGCCTCTTAGTGAACCATTCGTTGACGAGATAGAATGATGACGGTGAAGTTGGGTGTATCTGTAGCAGATTGTGGGTTACCGTCAGGCAGATAAATCACACAGTAGAATGGCTCACCCCTCTTCCTGTCCTTCTTCCACTGAATGATGACGTGGGGAATAAATGGGTTTATGTCCCTGGATTTGTCTATAGGACTCTAGTTGCATTTACATTTGGTAGTTCGGACGGTCATTAGTCACCAAACGTGTACCTGATTCACCTTTCTACTACAACATCTAACAGACACCATGAGTAGGTCAGCTTCCACTTCCGTTTCACCGGAACGCCACGTGTTTCCGTTGTTGGCCACCCTCGGTGGCACCGCTGTCACCCTTGAATGTTCTGCGAGGCGTTACCTCGTCTCGCAAAGCGGATTAACATTGATCATCACTCACAGTATATCCGGCCGTAAGTTCCTTCCCTCCAATTGAATTTTTGTTTGTTTCACTTCACACCACTCCCCGTCGTACAGACAAAGAACAATACCATACCACCATCACCAGATTACTCAGTCTCAAGGAAACAGCAACCTATGATATACGCGAAATATGGTCGATCGACTTTCCCAACCATGGCGAAGCGGCCATCCTGAACCGTCGTATTCTTGAAGAATACAAAGCAAATAACGCACCGAATGGAACAAATGGAACCTGCAGTGAGTTTGCATGTCACTGGATCCCTTCGCATATCACAAATCCATTGACGCAAACGCCATGAAGCCCCCATGGATTGTGCCGCCCACCTGAACTCTTTTCTGTCTTTACCACGGTTTCAAGGACATACAGTTGTCGGCATGGGCTACTCGGGGAGCAGTACTGTGTGGTACGTCCCATCCGACCATTCCACATTCGCACCTATAACTTGAATAATTGAAATACCTTCTACTGCCTAGGATTCACGCGCTAACCAAGTTCCCGCCCCCGAAATACCCCACCGCGCTCATCCTGCTTGAACCGACGATCATGTTCCGTCCCTTGCCTGCGACGGACCCACGTGCCATCCATGGCTCGGCCAATGTCCGCGGTGCGCTTGCAAAACGGGACAGGTGGTCCTCGCGTGAGGAATTCAGACGGTGGCTCAGGACGAGTGGGAAGAGAATTTGGGGGCGGTGGGATCCACGGGCGCTCGATTTATATGTAGTAAGTGTTTTACCAATCCCTCCCCCTCCTCCCCCCTCCATAGGGAGGGATTTGGGAGGACTATCATTTACACGTATTTTTTGCACGCTAGGAATACGCATTAGAAGAGGTGGCGGCAACGTCATCGGACGCACAGGGACAAGGCCGAGGATCATATGTCACCCCAAGGGCACGCAAGGAAGAGGAATCACCCATGTATACAGTTCTAGCAAATACGGTCGCAGCATCCCAGTTCTCGACGTTGTGCAAAGCGCTCAGTGGTGCCGACGGGCGAGGTGTGCACATCATTTGGGCGGAATTGGAAGAGTTCATGTACGTATTTGTCTTTCCTTTCCTTTACTTCCTAGCCTTTCACTTACTGTTGCATTGTAATCACAGATCGAAAACGGCCAAGAACGAAATTTTGGACGCGGCCGAGCACCGGATAGCATCGCAGCATACGGTCATGGGATCTGGACATCTTGTGAGTAGCTGTGTTCTGGTTTCTGTGCTTTGATATCAAATTTATTCCCTTTTTCTACATGTAGGTCGCGCAATTAAAGCCGGATGAGCTTGGAGATGCCATGCATGGAGTGCTTGAGCTAATTGTGAACGAACCGACCCAGAGATCGAAGCTTTAAAATGTAAGATTTCCTCTCATTGAAGATGCGCGATGCTGACACGAAATATATGCAACAGAATCTTTTGTTTCTGTCTTGAAGAATTCCTCGTTATCGCTATGAGCCTTTCCCTTTTGCGGCGTATAATATTAGTATACTGATGCAGGATTTTGTTAGCAAGTCAGTAATGGCACGAAGAGCACGTCTTGGCATCTTTCCTTCTATCTCGTGGCGCTGGATTTGGTTCGAGATCTCGAGACTTCCCTAGGTTGTAGAATGCCATGCCATAGTAAACTCGATCCATCCATATACCATATCGATAAATAAGCGGGGCTTTTCTAGGATTGCTGAGCCCCCAAAAGTGGGGTATCACCTTACGCAGGTTCAACCAACTACTATTATGGACGGTTGATTTTTCTCGATTTGCCAACCTACTCGGATGGTCACTGGCCAGGTAGTGAGATGAGCATTCACTTATCCTTATCAAAGCCCGCTAGAAAAGGGAATTACGGGCTCCATATATCCAGTCGACGCCTCTGACGCCTCTGATAGCCTGCTAGTAGCCTCTTATGCATCCCACTATTTCGGTTTCTGTGTGATATTCGCTGAGTTTCAAATCCAGTGGCCACTTACGCCTGTTTACCAACGAATAACCTCTTGCCAGCAATCCACACATGGCGTATGGGTCAATTTCGTGGATACCGAACACTTAGAAGCTTATTTTTGCAGTTGCATTCTGCGGGGTATGTTAAACTCAATGTTGCACTCCACAGCAATTCTCAGGACAGCTACCCCCAGTCATCATGTTCAATAAATGGTCGTTCGGTTCGCGAAACCGCTCCTTGGATGAGCCAACTTCGCCATCCCTGAAATCACCACCCAATTCGCCAACCATCGATCATTCACATCCTACCTTTTACCAACATCCTTCTGGAAGCCGATTATTCGAGGAGTCCGTCTCGGCTGTCTTGAGCTATGATTCAGGGAGCGACACCATGTCGCTTGAAGCGGCCAGCACGATATCTGTACCTCCCTTCGGGACCCAGAGTAAACGATCGTCTAGACTCCAAAAATTACGTCGGGCACCTCGACCTCTGTCGTCCGTCGGCGGGCATAATGGCGAGATCGTCGATGATTCCCAGTCAGAAATCATCGTTAGGAAGGAATGGACGGTGATTCAACACATATTTCATTGACGTAAGGTAGCCGTGCTAACATACGTGGGGTGTGCGTGATAGATGCCATCGACACTAGTACCAATGCCGATTACAACGCCAGCGCCGGGATTAGAACCTTCAAGTTCTGTATCGTTTTCCCCTACATCCCATCCAGCAGAATCATTCACGGAATATCACCGATTGCAAGTGCGATCGGACGAGAACCCCCCATTTGTACTCCTCCGCGCTGTCGCCCCAGTGAAGAGCCAGTACTGCATAGAACTCTTACATACTTCCCTCCCTTCAAAACTTGATGCTATACGGGACATCATACCCCGCAGAAACGGTTTCGTGGACACCGTCATCGAAGCGTACAACAATCACCGGGGACTCATTTTGCGCCCTGATGACGTTTGGCTGGCGATCGTGACACAATTCAGTTTCTTCATAAATGGAAATTCGGAGGTGTTTCGTACGGCGTTCGTCGCTCACGAAGGAAAACGCCAGTTGGTCGTCGAATCTGGGGAAAGTCGCTATACCATGGACCCGGCTTCCATGGTACACCGTATGACGGAACTGATGGAAGAACATATCACCGATACTTATCTCCGAGATTGGGTAATGCCAAACTTCACGACGACGACCGCAGTGGATAAAACGTCGTGTGCTATCGTGATGATGGGGATGATGAAGGATTACTTTGCGTACAGATTTACCCTTCGATGTGGTATCCCGAAGGTCACGCTCGAGGGAGAAAAGAAAGATTGGGAGAGCATTCTCCACCGTCTCGAGCATCTGAAAAAATACGGCATCCAGACGATCGCTTGGTACCATCTCCTTCGACCCATCCTCTCTCGTTTCGTTGCTGCCTATGACCACCCCACCCATCCGGACAACCTTGACTTTTGGAGCAAGATCGCCCATCGGGACTCAGGAAGTGGGCCACAATGGCTGTCGGGATGGATCACCGCATTTTGCGTCTTCAACGAACGTGGCCAGTGGCAAGGCAACACACTCAATGAAGAACGAATACGGGAGCACGAGCCCAAAAAACTACTTCGACCCGCAGATCCGCTTCATCTGACCTCTTCTCATTTCGCTGCGGTTTACACGATTCGCGAACGCACACCGTATCTCGCGTTGGACGGCTTCCCATATCCGACCATCGAGAGCCAAGACGTGCCGTGTGGGTATGCGTGTCTGAACGTAAAGTTGTCAGAGAACGGCGAGTTGATGGACACGATGTTGATTGCGGGGTCCGTGGGGGCACAGATTTGTTCGACGGAGAAAAGTGAGCTGTTTCGGAACGGCTTAAGGGACACTGTAAGACCAGTCTCGGCTTGGTGGTATTTCATTCATGAGAAGGTGGTCGGGATGGAGGAAGAGGGACATGAGACGGAAAGCGACAGCTTCTAGTGGATGAAGATGTTTGATTGTCTGAGGAAGTAGTTTGTGCGTGGTCTTTTGCTGGTGATTCTAGTTCTCGCATTGAAACTACGCTATGTCATTGGATTAGGTTTTTCCATGCTAGATATTTACCTGTCTAACCGGAAAAGTTAACCAGTTTTGCAATAACATTTGGGTTTAGGTGAGAGTGCATTAGTAAGCATTAAGGATGTGTGGCGTTCTACGTATTCTACTCCCTTGCGACCTTTCCCGGAGACCTGTAGACTCTACCCTGGACAGGATAAAAAGAGGTAGGGAAAGCATCCAGTCGATTTGAAATCTCATTGCAATAATAAGAAGACCCGGGAGGCACGCTGCATACTAACTCGGTATTTTGCCATATGTGACGTTGTCATACCCAGCGTTCGAGCCTCGCAACGTGTTTTATAGTTGATCATTCATACGCGCAACTGCATCATATCAAAGGGCCGGAAGAGCATCATCGTGAGAGCATTTGATTTTCATTCAAGTTTGGCCTCATATTCGAGTCAGCACTCACTGGCAAGGGTTGCCACTTACCAATCGGCAGACCAAAGGTGAGCCCTTCATTGTGGATCACAGTGACACCGACCACTATCGCTTAAGAATACTACCAACCTTTTGGGGCTTTGGTTGGCAGCTGTATGGAAATCCCAGCAGCGTCCTTGTGCTCTAGCGGTTTTGGCAGGAGACTGAGCGGATTTCAGGGTGAAACAAACTCCACATGCCTGATTGATCAAGCTGATACAAATAGAAAGCCAGAAGCGGTGATCGCATCCATGGAGATAAGTTTGTTTCATGCCATCCACTCTCGCGGTAATAAATACAGGCTGAATTTGCAACATCGGGATCACTGAAAAAGGTTCCTTGGGGGTCGCTCCTTCCTTTCGAGGTCGTTCAATTACTCCACTAGGAAGGTTTTAAACTCGGATGTAACGACAGGCTTGAAACTCGAATGAAACGTATGTAGTATGTTTTCAGACTTCTGCCGAGGACCTCATGATATTATAATGTGCTCTACGAACTCTATCAGCCTATCAACATCCTTACAAAATCTCTAACTATTCGCCGAGCGCCAGGACCGATTCATCCATATCAGATAGGCAATATCAACGCGTGACAATTTGTTTTCAATACATCGAAAGAGGTGTTTGGATCCGACAATTATCCATCGAGATTCCTCGGATCTGGCGTGTAGTATGTGCCGTCCGTTTGCTAATACACCAGAACAAGATATGGCTCGAAATACGCTGCTTTAATTTTCCGCCCACTCGCACTTTGTGCTCTCAGTGTCATGGACCTACCTGAGCGGGCTGCATTGGACAGCCTCCAGTTCAACAGTTACTGGTCTTGTACGTGCCTGCTTCTTGCCGGGGAATGGATCCAGATAGGAACGCGGCTAACGTTCGTTCGTAGTTGTGACAATAACTGTGATCTCCTATGACTATCGTTAGTGTCAATCTTTCGAAGTTAGAGTTGGGACATTCTAACTTGCTCATAGTGCTCACGCTGGGTCGTGAGGTGAGTTGGTCTCTCCTGAGCTTCCGAGGACACCGTGGTTCTAAATGAATACCGCCGACAGGTTGAATTCATATGGGTGCGTATACCCTCTTTCTTGGATGTGGCACCTGATCCGATAGTCGACTTAAACTCAGAGAAGACCATGGTCAATTATGTCTACCCTTTATGTTATCGTTCGTTACCTGGGCATTGTTCTTGCGTTGTGAGTGGTCGCCGTGTGCCACCTCCCGCCCAGCTGATACAGTATATCTGGCAGTGTGAATGCGATATGTTGGTTATAATATCTCGGGCTCTGAGGTCAGCACTTTAATTGTATTTCATAGGGGGGAGCCTTCCATGTATACCTAAGCCAGTGCGTCCGAGTTAGCCTTTCTCTATGGATGCATCTTGCTCATCCATGATTCGTAGGCGTACGTGCCTGTGTATTCTGTGACTTTTGTGATTTATTTTTTATTTTCAGATGTGAGTATTGTCATTTGGATTTTGCACGTTGATGACAATATCCTCCTCTTTTCAGGTGTATCCACTTTCAAGTTCGCAAACTGGGCGAGCTATTTATATATGCTAGCACTCGAGGGTACGTTCAATATTGTGTTACTCCACAAATCAAGTGACAACTCTGCAATCATAGCGACTATGATACTGCGGATATTTGCGATGTATAATGGATCTAAAGGGCTCTTGTCCGTTCTTCTCGCGTCGTTCTTACCAACTGCAGTTGGCGAATTCATCGGCGCTATGTTCTACTTTGGCCCGTGGAGCGGAGTATATCGTGGGTCTCTTTTTGCACATTTTCTTTCAAGTTCTGACCCAGATGATCTGGACAATCGTACCAGTGACTGAAAATCCGATTGATGGAATTGACATCTGCGCAGGAAAACCAACGATAAACCCAATTTTGTACACTTATGTCTTAGTCCCTGGCGTCGTGTTCGAAGTTAGCTTGGCGGTGTTGGCGATCACCAAGTTGATACGAAAAGAGGCCAACAGAGAGCCAGCCTTGCCCGAGCGTAGGTCGAACGTATGGATGGAGTTGCTTGCGCGAGATACTATCATCTATCTTTTTGGGTGCGTTCTTTGGACAGCTAGATTGCTTCGACATGACATAACCAACACCCCACAACCCATCTTAGTAACTTAATCCATCGAATATTCAATTTAATTCGACTGAACGATCCACCGGTGTGTACATCTTTTCCCTCAATTGTTGATGCATGACATGCACGCACTCACCCTGATCGTTAACCTTATCTAGATGATATGCATTTTGTTTGCGCAAGTTTTCTGTTCTATCGAGCCATTCATACTCCCTCCGCGGCTCATCATCAACTTTCGCGAATATTACGCGCAAATGGTGTCCGGTTCGGATTACGGGAGTTCGATGGATACCATAGTATTCCGCCATGGGGATCCTGAAAGTAATGATCTCTGATTTGAAGAAGGTTTGGGATGCAATGTATGAGAAAGCCTGGAACCGCGAAGTCTTGACGCATGTCAAGTTTAACCGTGCATCGTCACGGTGCTGTATGTATTGTCACTTAAGCAGACAGCGACTCCTTACTTACTCATTCATTTATTTGTCTATGTACTCTTATTGTACTCATACTGTTTTCGTTGGCCATCCCATCAGATATTCCAACTCGTACAAGGTATATCGTTACCCTTTTAAATATTATGCAGCCAGCGGTCAAATTCTATCGCCCAGCGCCCCGCAGGTAACCGCACTGGTAGCATGCTGTCTACAGTGCCTGCACAACCAAACATTCCAGAGCGCGAGTGCCCTTCAACAATCATATTTCCCCACAAGACAAGCCACACCATCGTCCACATCCACCCGGCGAACCCACCCACCCTCCGCCCCGTTAACTGCCGAAACGCCCGTTCGGCAAGAATTCCAGGGGCCATCATCCCGAACCCGACCATCATCCATCGAAATTCCAAGCGGTCGTTCAGTGTTGTCAATATCATCTGGTGGAAAATCGCTGATGCGAGGAACACCCCAATCACCGTGCCTGCAGGGCCGAGGACATAGGAAAAAGGATGGCCACCGAAGACGAGGAAAATGCGGCGGAAGAGCTGGTGCCACCTACGACCCCAGAGGTCGTGCAGCGAGGTAGACAACCATGGGGCCTCGAATAACGGAGGCCACTGAGCGGGATCGTGGCGCAAGATAACAACGGTGAATATAGTGGTCGCTTCGTAACACATTTGAAGGACGGCATAGATGGAGAACGCGATGAGGATCGAGATGACGCTGGATCGGAAGTATCGCAAGACAAAAGGAAGTGATTCGTCAAAAATAGAGGCTCCTTGTAGATTGAGACCGACGACTTCCACCGGGGCGAGAACGAGGACAAATTGCTGTACGGCACCGCATATCCAAGCATGTACGAGAACGGAGAGAAATGCATAGAAAGCGAAAGCCAAGCGATTAGCTGGGCGAGTTTGGCGCGGAACGTAGAGTCCATGCGACCAGTTCCAACCAAGACCTCGAAGATTGAACTGAAGGTCAATCGCGTCCATGATGGTTGACGAATAATTGTTGGCAGGGCGGCCGTGGCGCACGAGTGGCTTTTTCGCGAATGCCCACTCGAAGGTACGCAGTGCCATACAAAACATGCAGAGCTAGGGAGACAGTGACATAAGCCCTCTCTATGTACGTTCGATTTGAGAAACACTCACCACCAAATCAATGTTGAGAAATGCCCACTCGGACTTGCCGAAAGACATTTCCACGGAAACTGCTACACGTATGGCTAGTAGTGCGACGATGGGACATAGCGCTACTCTGAGAGTATGTGTGTGAGGTGTGATGGCCAATACTGCTGCTATAAAGTTGCAGATCGCCTGAGGGAGAACACACCATGCCAACATAGTGACGTTGACAGGAACTTTGGTTGATGGAACACCAAAGACATCCCAGGAAGAGGAGATAATAGAGCTTGAGAAGGGCATGAAAGTTGGGGTCTACTACTCGGTGCCGTTCTTCCGAAAATTTATACGACTGCGACTCGCACTCGCTCTCGGGACATATAATAAGTAGCTGAAACGAGCATATCCTGAATCGGAACAAAAGGAATATGTTAGTTTGGCTTGGCCTCCGACGGTAGTAACTGCACTGACTTTTGGATTGGTCAATCTCCAGTTGAATGAAATGTTCAAGTTCAAATGATTATCCAATCTACCTAAACATTGGCGACTTAGAAGCCAGCGCGCTATTAGTACATTGGCAGGTCTAACCTGAGCCACTCCGAACACTCGCGAAACCTTCTCTGCGCCCGTCGGATTAGTAGGACCGCGTTAGATGCGGTCTCAGGTATCAGGAACGCGCATTGGTATTGGACCAGCCTCAAGGTTCTGAGCCTCCGCCGGAAGCTCTCATCAAGAAGCTAGCGCTACTCAGACGCCACTCTTTCAAGTGGGTATATAACATCCGCAAAGCCAGGCG
>JBBPME010000099.1:3292-58336 GCA_038090155.1 Rossbeevera pachydermis
TGTGCTGGTTCTCGTTCGTGTCCGTCTTCGCCTTCGTTTTCCTCTTGCGCCGCTCCTTCCTTTATCTCCTCAGCATCGACTGCTCCCGTACTACTTACATTTCCAGATACAACGTCATAGCTATCTTCGCTACTTTCCCTAGTAGGACTTTGCATCCGCGAAGAAGACACAGACAAAACATCCAATGCGGATGTCTCTCTTGGAGGAGCAAGTGTAAGCTGTGACGATGCTAGAGCCTTGGCAGACATCCGCGTCTCCTTTGCATCGCCGCCGCCGGAGACCGACTCGTCCTCATCATCTTCCCAACTAAAGTCTTCTTCATTATCTGCAGTAGCTTTTTGGGAGTGGATGTGTTGAACAGAGTCGCGGGCGACTATTTTGTAAAAAAAACTTACCCTGTAGCAGTGCCCTACGCCTGTTTTCCTCCATCTCGATCTGGTGTACCCGGAAGAAATACCTGACCCAGAAGATCTCTTCAGGCATGAAAGACGGCACTAAAGCCCGAGACCAACGTTGTCAGTTTCCCGAGAAATAATAATGAATGAAATCATACCAAGCGAATCAAACATAGCCTGCAACGCCGCTCCATCCGAGGGGTCCGACAGCGCCTCAGCGATACGCTGTCCCCAGACCTTCGTACCAAACCCATCTCCGCTTGCTTCACTCGCATCTGCCCAGGCCATATAAGCTTCTTTAGAGGCATCCGCTGCAGGATCAAGCTTAACAATCTCAGGATTGCTCCTGAGCTGTTTCAACAACGACTCGGCTCGTGTCGCGACGGCTCGACGTGCGTCCTCAGACGGACGGGCAGAAGACGGTCCACTGCTAGTGTCAATCTCCTTACCCTTGCCCTTGGACATCTGCCCCGGTCCGCTCGCATTTGCAGTCAAGCCAGGCAGCGTCCAAAAGTCCATGCCATCCCAGGTGATAGGTGCCTCCGTGGCGTTCCCCTCCTCCGGCGGTATGACCTTGACAGCGTCCCGTAGCACGTCCCCGGCCTCCTTCATTACATCACGGAGTAGCGCTTCGCTCTTGTGCACATACTCCTCCGCCTGCGCCCGCGTGATGCCCTGCACGCGCTGGAACTCGGACGAGAGCGAGCTCCCGAGCTGTGATAGGTCGATCTGCTGTGCGTTCTTAAGGCGCTCGGGGAGCTGCGCCTGCACGGAAGAGACGATGTTAGGCGGGATTGATGATTGGAGGCGGGAAAAGAAGGACTGAGCCATCGTGGATGATGATGGTGACAACGATGAAGCAGTTGCAGAGGTGCCGGGCTCGGTGCCGGTAGGCGGAGTCGTGTCTGCAGTGGGCGTGATCTCTGAACGCTCACCATCACTCTCCTCCTCCCCTTCCTCCTCCTCCTTTGCCTCCTTGCCATCTTCAGCTTCGGATGGCTTCGATTGCGTCTCCGCAGTAGCCAGTTGCTCGAATGTGTGCTGCGCTTGAGTGACAACCTGAGTGAAGTCCCGTCGCGCAGAGGCAAGCGCTATCTCGCTCTACTGGTCGATCAATAACTATCATGAGTGTACTGGTGGCTTCCTGCATACCTGTTTCCTAAATCCACCCCAAAAACGCCCGAGTTGGCCAATAACCTGGGAAACTTCTTCATTGAGGCTCTGCTCTGGCTTTCGTTCAGTGGTGGAAGGTGGGGTACTGGCACCTGTGCCTGTGTTCGTTATGCCATAGGTATCAAGAAAGTTCATATTGCTAGGATGGTGGGTAGCGAGACGAGGTTTGTTAAATAACCAAACTTGGACACGAAGTGACATTAGACCCAAGTGATCGCCACAGGAATACACTCATGCAAAAAAGACCTCAGATTTTGGCTGATATTTGCCTCAATGTGTACATGTCTCTTCCTTTCTGCCCTCGAAGTATCCTCTATCTCCACCGCCCTTCCTACCATCGCTAATGACCTGAATGCATCTCAATTTGCTTGGGTCGGATCTGCTTATGCTCTCGCTTCCACTGCATTCATCCCCATGAGTGGTGGACTGGCTCAGGCATTCGGTCGAAGGCCAGTCACCCTGATGGCTATATTCTTTTTTGCCGCCGGTAGTGCTATCTGCGGTGGTACGAACAGCATGAATATGCTCGTTGCAGGCAGAACATTGCAAGGGTTGGGTGGAGGAGGTATTCAGTCTCTTACGGGGATTGTCCTATCCGATCTCGTCAGCCTGCAAGAGCGCGGTACTTATGCTGGTTTCTATGGACTGTACGATAAGTTCACCATGGACACAGGCAGTGTATTCATGCACTTCTATTAGAACTTGGGCCCTTGCTGTTGCCATTGGACCTGTCGTCGGGGGTAGCCTCACGACACAAGGACAATGGCGCTGGATCTTCTGTGAGTGACGTATCCTCATTCGGAATGCGAAGAGGCTCAGAGATATGAAAGACCTTAATCTTCCCATTTGCCTCGTTGCTGGGGTGTTGGTCCTCCTCTTTCTGGATCTACCTACTCCCCCGGGCAACTACCGAAACAAGCTTATGCGGATGGATTGGATGTAAGACTGGATCTGATTGTTGAGCTGATACAAACGTTGATTAATTGCATAGGAAACTTTCTGGTTATTGCAAGCACGGTTGCATGCACAATAGCGTTAACGTGGTGTGGTAGCACTGCTACATGGAGTTCAGCCACAGTACTCGCACCGTTGATCATCGGCCTTGTTGGTCTTGTGGCCTTCATCGCCTACGACGCTACTTTGGCCACGTACCCACTGGTGCGTAATGCTTTGTACATCTGGGCTAAACATGAATCTCAGGTTCGCCAAAAAGGTTCCGTTTTCCTTATTGACGAACCTGACAAGTCTCAGCGGGTGAGTGCCTTTTTCTTATAATGGCTCGTTCCTCCTGTGGTTAATCATCATGCTCCTAAGTTACATACAAGCTTTCTGCACTGTAGTTTGCAATATAGCAGGCGTCTGTGAGTTCTGTCGAAGGAATCGGCTAATATTCACGAGATAACAAGTTGTTAGATTATTACCCTGTCTATTTTCAGGCATGCAAGGGTGCATCACCAGTCACATCGGGCATCTACTCGCTCGCATTCGCAACGCTCGCACCTGCAGCCATTCTCACTGGTATTTCAGTCAGAATGACCGGTCGATATCGAGAGCAGATGTGGATAGGCTGGATCTTCCTCATCGTCAGTTGTGGTCTGATAAGCACGATCACTACAACCGACTCTGTCGCTAAATCCATAGGGTACTTGGTAGTATCTGGGGTTGGTTCAGGGTATGTCTTGCCCCGTCGATCGGCGCTCTAATCCTCCTGATGCCATATTTTTTAATGTATGATAGCATACTGAACGGGATTCCGATGTACCCCATCCTAGCACCCCTCTCGGTCACACAGAATGCACCTGCGATCGCCTTCATGTGGTTCCTCCGCTCTTTCGCAACTGTGAGTTCACTCACACTCTCGTTTGCAATATCATCCTTACGTAGTCATTTCATACAGGTGTGGGGTGTTACCATTGGAAGCACTGTCCTCCAAAACGAGCTCGCGAAGAAGCTGCCTGTGTCGTACATCCAATCCATCCCGAAAGGGACTGCCATCGCATACGCTCTGATTCCAACGCTGTCAGAGCTCCCTCCGGAGACTCGGTTCGAAGTCCAGGTCGCTTTTGCAAGCAGTCTAGCGGTGCTCTGGCGTGTCTCGGCCGTTATTGCCTCTGTGGGATTATTGGCGTCACTGTTCATGAAGAGGATCCCACTTCAAAATGTGCTCGATGCAGATTGGACGCTCAAAGAGAAGAACGAGAAGAGGGGTCGGTCTACGTGCAGGGAGGTTGAATAGTGGTTGTGCCTTTTTGCATTGCACGCCAGTGGGCAGGAGAGCACGGCCAGTATGTAGCTAATCTACGACTGTTGCACTCGTTACATTTTTTATGGACACTATTTTTTTTCCGGTCGTTCTACACTAGCTAATTGATTTTTTGCATTGCACACTCGTGAACGGGAGCGTTTGGAGATGATGATGATGATGATGATGATGATGGTGATGATGGTGTCGGAACACGGCCCAGGGTCCGTCTTATTCAGTTAGTTTCGTCACCATCCGTTATGGTGTTGCCACGGGATCTTCAATCACCAAAACTGATATTGGGTCGTTAGCCCATGGGCTTCCTAAATCTAGTACTAGGTCTATTTACTGATTACGTTTCCTTCTCCCGACATGCGTGTCGTCACTAAGACAGAATGCGTTCGAGATAGTCTCCATTGATGTGTGCGCGAGGGACCAGTTGACACGGGAATGGATTAGGATGTCTACTGCGTTTTCAACAAGAGATCCTAGAACACGGACTGTCTCGACGTACTGCGTGATTCCATTTGCAAACGTCGGAGTGAATGTGATCTCCGTTCCATTTTCATCT
Organism: Rossbeevera pachydermis; assembly: GCA_038090155.1. Lineage (NCBI taxonomy): Eukaryota > Fungi > Basidiomycota > Agaricomycetes > Boletales > Boletaceae > Leccinum > Leccinum pachyderme. The sequence continues at coordinate 7,674 of JBBPME010000099.1, forward strand.
CTGGCCAGATTGAAATCGAGCGTCGCCAACATCGTCACGATACTGCTCCAGACCGACGCATTGGCAGTGTGTCGTCCTGCAAAATAGATACGTTGTGTGTAAGCAGTTGTATACTTGAGTTCGATGTGCATGGGCTGCCAACCTGGACAAACTCGTCTCCCAAACCCAAAGACATGCATGGGCTGATCGTCTGTCAACATCCCCTCGGCATCTAAAAATCTTTCGGGAATGAACTTCTCTGCATTGGGATATCGACTCTCGTCGCGCGACATGGCCCTAGATGTCACTGAATCACCATGCCGCAACTCCTACTGGACGTGAGGTACACACCATGCATTAGCAAGGACGATCGCCCCTGAGCGGACCGTTCATTCTTCAACAAATGCGCAGTAATGTGTGCTCAGAACATACCTTTAGGGATATAGTAACCCTTGTATACATCGTGGGTGATAACCGAGTGGGGAGCTCCATTATGAGATTAGCCAAATGCGTTTCAAACACATCGATGACCATGCAGGTACCTAAAGGAACGACAGGCCTCCATCGCAGTGTCTCTCGTACGATTGCGTCGATGTATGGCAAGTGAGGCCTGTCATCAAATTCAGGCAGTCTGTCAGTCCCTATCACTGCGTCAATCTCGGCCTGAGCACGCCTCCACACGTGTGGATTCTGGACCATTGCAAGCGTGAAAGTCATCAATGTTGAGGTTGTCTGAATCTGTCGTGAGGGATGTATGTACAAGATCTGGAATGCATAACACAAACCGTTTCTGCGGAACCTGTGGGCCAAGATGGTGAATCATCAATCCAGGTCTGTGTCAACAAAATGAATGTTTACCAAGGAAAGCAGTCGCCGACGCATCTTTGAGGGCCGTTTCGTAAAGAGGACGATAGGAATCATCCAGTTTCTCCATACGTGTAAGGTGATCTGCTACCATTGCAGTGTTACAGTGGTCCCCAGATTCCTAGCCGATCACAGCCATGTCATGAATGTTGCATCCTGAGCACGAAGAAGGATTACCATGCGCTTCCGAATATATTGGTACGGCGTTTCGACCATCTTGTTCCTCCACTCATATGCAACTTTCGCCTCACGTTTGATCCAGGACCCAGGAAGCCACTCCGGAATATCCAGCACTGATCACATACAACGTGAACTTGAGCACACGCTGCTACTGAATAACATTAATCTAAGAGTTACTCACAGAATGGGAATGTCTTCAGGAGGAGTGCCTTCTCGGGTATTAACGCCGGGATAGAAGCTTCGAGGTGCTTTTCTATAATTGACACCATAGGGTCATTTCGAGGACTCGGTTCGTAGTCATACACCGCAGACATGGCCACAGCTGCCGAGAACCTATGCAAATCCGAGTTACTTCCAAAAATGAACCGGAGTCTATAACATAGTCCTTACGTCGAAAAATGAGATTGATGCCGGTCAGGTTCGTCCATCATATTCACAATCATCCGCCGTGCCCTGCGAAGCTGCATGGGACGGAAACCCAAAGCAGATTCAAGTCGGAATGTCTGATGAAATATTCGGCGGCACAACCTCCAATGGTCACCGTATCGTGTGAACGCAAAGTTACAGTCATGTCCATATCTACAAGAACATCAGCCGCCAGAAGTCCATTTCGTCGAAGGCTAAATCATATCTGAAAGAATCACTCACGGGGCAACGGTAGCTATGAAAGGGCGATCAGAGTATATCTGGGATCGCTTTTCTAGAAGGTCCGTTGCAACAGAGGGTGAGTTCAGGACGACGACGTCGGAATCCATGAGTCTCAGATACATTATGTCACCTAGACTCCGTTAGAGCCAGTTATTCTCACTCGGCACTCTGCTCACCATGCTTGGCCTGCCATTCGGTATAGGTCAACCAAGGTTCTTGGGTGTTAACCGAGAGGGCGTTTCCAACGACGGGGAGTGGAGAAGGCCCAGGCGGGAGAGGGCACCCCTTTCTCTCTGATCGAGTTTGAACAATTCGTCGAACTATGGCCACGGTAACGACTGCGAGAGGCACCAACACGGCGAGCCAAGTAATTGGACTTGAAGCAGAAGACTTCATAGGTGGTGGTGTTTCTGTAGACGAGAATAAGTCTCAGTAGACTATGGTTAGAGTCAACTGAGGTGCAGTACACTGACGAGCGAGCAGAAAGACTAGCTTATGTAAGCTACCTAATACGGATGTGAGCGTTTGAACTCATGAGTGCAAGAGTAAGTACTTAATGGGTACCTAGGTTGTCGTCAGCGGCGTCCACCACCAACACCGAGGGCTCGATGACCGTCATGACTAGATGATGCGCGCAAGTCTAACGCCCAAAGAATAACACGACCCATGATAACGATTGACTCGGACAATGATGCTGATGTCAGACTGTCAATTGGCACGTCGTATTACAACCACGACGACTGACGTGGCGTTACGACAAAGGCGACGATGATGCCATGATGCCGGTCGTCGGATGACCGACACAGTTGACCGGCTACGACAGCGTGAACGTCGAGAGACGACACGAGATCCACACCGACGCCCACCTCGTCCCTGTCTCCTCCCCCATCGTCGTAAGGCAGCTGCACGTCGCCACTGCTGTTGTGGCGCATCGTTGACGTTGTGTTGATGTCTGTGAGGGAAAGGAAGGAGAGACAGACGGGTAATCGTCATCGCGTATTGGAGAGCGAGTGGAAGGAGAGGAGAAGGTTGAGAAGGCGCTTCGATGACGATGTTCAAGACAAGATCCGAGTCTGCCAGTAGAGGGAGTGAGGGACTCGGAAAGACAGAGGGAGGGACGCACGCAACGTTCAGCGTTCTGCCACTGGCAGGGAGAGAGTCGAAGTTGGCGGCGCTGTGGCCGTGACGCGTCCTCGATATCCTCCCGACACAAATCATTTTAAAATATGTACACCCTCATCAAAAGCCACAAAGATGTCTGCTCACTATATTCATCTAAACATGTCATGGCTTGCTTACACTCAGGCTCTTCATAGTACTACCAAACACACATGCCCAAGATCCAAACTCAGGTCCCTTGAAGTCAATGGTATACTGAGCACACCAGGCAAACTGGCAGGGATGGTTATAGGTCTCAGGTTTCTGATCAGGTGCTCACATTTGGTACAGGAATTGGAATTGGGTTTATGTTGTTGTGTAAGTGACAAGGGTGGTGCCAGTGTGTACAACTGAAAGATGAAGAAAGGCAACAATCCTCCTCACCTGCAAACCAGACTCGAGGTCAAAGCAATTCAGGGAATGTGCAGGCAGATGCAAGCTCCACATTGAATGATCCAGTGCCTCCATGTGTAAATGATGAGAGAAGCAATGCTAGCACTCCTCCACCAGGTCCCTAGTAGGGCATCGACTACTGAGGTTAGAGGGTTACTCAGATGATGCAGAACTTTATGTAAACTTCATATACAGTACATAGCCTTTTGAAACCACATGTTATGATTCATTAGCAGATTGAGATACTTGTGTGTATAACTGTACAAATGGTTAAAGGGATTGGAGCATCCCATTGGGTGCGCCGTCTTTCATGCCTGAAGACATCTTCTGGACCAGGTACTTTTTCGGGATACACCAGATCAAAACAAACCGAGCTAGTGACTGAAAGTACTTTACATATATTTATTCTGAATTTCTGACACTTGTAGCAGAATCCCCGTGTATTTTCGTTCTCAACTTTTATGTATGTAACGAAAATTTTCGGTACTTAGCCGCACAGCAATTTGGGTCCTTATCCAGCAAAATCCGAGGCACGAAATTTTTGCGAATTGCATTTTTCTACATCGCTTTGCAAACCGTAACAGACATCTTTTCGGATTAAAAATGGAGCACTATAGTACAAGGCTTTGTGTGATTTTAGGCACTAATCAGACGGTTACCAGATCCCACCGACATCTCGTTTCCACAGTAAGTGGTTTTTCGTAACATGAGCTTCTGGGCGCGGCACTCGGCGAGGAAGTCAGTGAACATCTAAATAATCAAATCAGATGATAAATCCACAAGCAGAAAATACAGACCTCGATGGTGTCCAGTGGACCGCCCGCACTCTCAGGATGGAATTGGACACCCCAAACCTTCCTACCCGAGCCTGCAGTCGACTTGATGCCCTCAACTGACGAATCATTGCAGTTGATGAAGAAAGGCTCCCAACCCGCTGGGAACGGATCACTTAACGTCAACGCATACTGGTGGTTTTGGCTGCAAAGTAACCCAATGAGTCCCCCTACGAGGATCAGATTAATGAAACACGGACCTCGTCACGTAAACTCGACCAGCTTTGATGGAACCCGCAGACGCCAAAGCGAGGACAGGTTGGTTGTGCCCACGGTTCCCAAAAGTCATGCGGTATGCATCTAGGCCAGCAGCCATGCCGATGATCTGATGACCCATGCATATACCGAAGACAGGTTTATCCCACTCCTGAATTGTCTTTCTGAGTTTCAAAGCGGCATCCATGCAATGCCTAGGGTCACCAGGCCCGTTGGTGAGGAAGAGACCGTCATACTGGTCACGGATGGAGTTGAAATCAAAGTTCCAAGGAAGAACAGTTACTGCAGCGTTTCGACGGACGAGGGAACGAAGGATGTTCGCTTTGACGCCAAAGTCGAGGACAGCGATTCGTACATTGCCTGAGGGGTTGAGGTAGTATGGAATTTTTGTGGAAACTTGATCAACGAGGTTCTCGGTAGAAGGGTCCCAGTACTGCTGGGGCGTTGGGGCAGGAGCCGAGGCATCAGCACCGATAGCGAGGCGGCCAAGGGTGGTTCCTTGATCACGCAATAATCGCGTAATTTCGCGAGTGTCTACCCCAGTGATGCCAGGCACGTTCGAACGGCGGCACCAAGAAGAGAGGGATTCGATTGCCGCGTGGTGGGAAAACTTTTCAGCGACGTCTGCAACGACGACCGCACTGCACTGCACTCCCCCCGACTCCATGACGACACCGACGTCGTGCGAGTCAACAGGGGCTTTGTTGTTGGGCACGCCATAGTTTCCTATGAGAGGTGTGGTGAAGACAAGAATTTGGCCCCGATAGGAAGGATCAGTCATTGACTCGGTGTCTGTATATGCGAACGAGTCAATGGGGTTTAATCGGGTCCAGTTAAATCCGCACTAACAAGATGTGATTGAGGTCGAAAAAACGGTCTCTCCAAACGTGCTCTTTGGTGCCCCAAAGGATCGACCATGGAAGGATTGGCCCGTTTTGAGATGTAGAGTGGCGGGCAAGGCAGCTGTTGGGCCAGCATGGGTAGCGAATCCACGGACAAAGAAACGGTTTCGAATCAGAGCGCGGGCGATCATTGTAGACGACAAAGACTCTGGGTGCTTTTAAAGACTGAGCAGTGAGAAGACGAGATCGGAGATGTAACTGTAGGACGGTTAGAATTACATGGAGGTAACAAACGGAAAACATACTCGTCGCGTGTGTTTTGTGTGAATATCATCTACGAGCTGGATGCTCGGTAGCAGCGAAAAAATTCTAAGGAGCAAAGTGATGGCCATCACTTATATAAGCTGGTGTCAGAGTTTACACTTGTTTTTTTCAGGGGGTATAACCACGTGACATGGCGTTAATTTCCACAGCTGTGGGAGATAAATATATCTGATAAGTAACTTGGATATCAATTTTTGAGTCGCCTCAGTCAGGGAAATCAACAATGAAATGTAATGTTCCCGCTGACAGCTTCACGATTTCCATGGACGATCAGTGAAATAAAGAGTCACCACACGTCCTCGAGTTCTGCGTCCACGGCCAACGGAGAAATTTAGGAGTAGTACGGTTCCGTGCCATCGAAAAACCCCATTCAATCAGAACTTCGCCACCTCGTGCTACCATCACGACTCACGAGCCAAGTCTTACTCCAACCGACCGCCCATGGAGTTATTCGATTCTGAAAAACCTTGCTCCTTGAAATATGCCCATGGATAACGGATTCTTGAGACCCTAACGACAAACTCTATCCACTTGCGGTACGATAGCAACTACCCGGACCGGGCGCTCCAGTTCTTTATCTTGCATATCCATATCTCCGCTCTCGACCCATCCTTTTGTTCCGTTAGGTTTATCGAGTAACGCTGCGCTACGATGATTTGTGTAGTGTCCTCGAGATGATATTTTCGGCGCGAACTGCATGCCTGCGGTGCAGGCAATCAAACAACTCTGATACCTTTCCCTACTTGTGTAAATCATCAGCGTGGAATAACAAGATCCGATCTAATCGGTATTAGGTTTTCAGCAATAAGATACTCCTTGAGGGCGATGGAGCGTTAAAAGATAAAGGCTCGTATACAAAAAAAGAACAAGAAACAATATCAAGACACAAGGAGGTACAACGAATGAAAAATGCAGCGTTCGTGTATACAAACCTAGATGCAAGACCGACGGCGACCAAGATCCAACCAAACAGACTTTTTACACACTAGACAACATCCCCCTTTTCTTCTTCGTCACCAACACAGATCCTGCCCTTCGTCCCCGTGGGATGTGCTCTGAACCGTTTGCCTCGTCCGTGTCAGAAGAAGACGAAGACGAAGAATCCTCGGGGGCACGTCTCTTTGCCTTGCCGTTCGCCATGGACTTGTTCGTGGCGGGCGTGGGTAGACTCGGAGAAAAGAGCGTCGCCTGGGAAGCCAACTGAGATAACGAACGGTACCCAGCGATCGGTTTCGTCTTCGCTTTGGTCACTTTACGCACCTCCTCCTCTTCTGAATCCGTTACTCCCACACTCTCTGCCCCGTTCGGGAGCGCCGGACTACCTTGGTACTGTGAATACGGAAACGGTGTCTGACTCGGGGTGAGATCAAATAATCGTTGTTTCCCATGTGAGGTCGAGTTTTCCCCCGGCTTGCTAGAAGCCATGGGCGTGCGAGACAGCCCACTTTTCCCATTAGCCTGTCGTCGTCCAAGGATAGGATAATTTTCGGGCGCTGGACTGGACATTAGCTCGTCGACGAGCAGTGACGGCTCGTCTGGCAGTACAGAAGGCGATGACGGGGGCTCCCCGAGGGTTTCCCACCTGTTCAATGACGGGGTTTTAGCGAGGTCCCCCTGGCCCTGCGTGACGTCGTTCTTAGAACCACGCCTCGCGGGCGTTTTCGCTGCTTTGATGCTGCGAGCTCCTTTAGCCCTATGATTCAACCACGCAACAGCTGCGGGCGTACTCGTCGAACATAGGGAGCTAAACCGAGGACTCTTCCGCGTCGTCGCAGGTTCTTGACTGGTAGGTGTCTCCTTCGTCACTGCCTCCGTAATCTCCGTAGACATAAGTTCGAGAAGGACGGGGCCTTCAGCCCCGTCGTCCGGAGTTTGACCATTTCGGGTCTTGATCCGTTTCGTCACTCCCGACTTTGGTGTTGATTGAGTTACGGCGGAGAACAAGGCACCATTGTCTTCGGAGGGCGCTTCGATGGGGTCAACGTCTGACGATCGCGAGACAGCTGGAGGTTCTAGTTCGTCCACAGGCTCAATCGGATCAGCTTCCATTTTCGTAGGGTCTTCAGCCACTCCTGATATACCATCAGCTCCGTTTGAAGTGGGTTCGCCTTCTGTTTGCCCAGCCTCTCGAGGTTCATCGCTGCGGGCATCCGAAGGTTGTGAAACAGAGTTGCCGAGAAGAGGAGATAAAGGCACGTTCGTAAGAGCACCTATTTCTCCGCTGAGCGCATCCACGACGATCCGATGATCCGACTCGGCGTGTGTTTCCTCACTGCCGTCGACATCTTGCCCCTCGACATCGCGCATACCCATGTCAACGTCGCCATTGTGTTGGTTGATAGGTTCCTCAAGAGGTTCACTAGAGGGCTCTTTAGCAGCCCTTGGGTTATCAGAGTTGTCAGGTGAAGGCGACCGAGACACGTCTTCCTCGCTCTCCATATCTGAAGAATGTGTGACAAGTTTGGACAACCGGTGCTTTGGCCGACCACTTTCTTCATCTGGGTCTTCCTCCAATTCAGCCTCGTCCTCTTTTGAGTCCGAACCCTCCTCTTCCTCCTCTTCGGTCCGGACAATGCGATCGAGCACGTTTAAAATGCTCTGCCGTTTTCGTACTGGACCATGAATGACAGCTTCTAGGTCATCGTCAGCCAGTGGACGAGAAACGTCCATTGTTTGTCGTTTCCGCGAAGTTAGCGGTTCCTTGGGCTCGACCTCTCCGTTCGATGTATTATCCGAGCTTTCCGAGCTACTCCCTTCGTTTCGGCTTTCCACTATTACCTCAGACAAGCAGGAATCGGTAGGAATGTTTGGTGTTCTAGAGACGGGGGTAGCATCGGGCGGTGGTGACAAAATCTCCGCTGTTTGAGCATTATTTGTCGGCGCAACATCCAATGAGGACACAGACGTGGCTGGCATCGGATTAACGTCAGGTTTTGGATGTACAACAAAGTAAAGTGTAAACCTTTTGATTCGCGAAGCATACTCTCTAGGTCGTTGATTAACCATTCCTTTTTACCCTCGTCTGTTCCCCTGAGCTCTTCCAGCCGTGCCCGGATGGCTTCGGGGCCTTTCAGAAAAACGGGACAAAAATAGCGTATGTGGAAGGGCACCCCCTTGCAAATGGGACATGGCGGAACAATCATCTCTAAAGGAGCAGCATTCACCACGGCAGCAGATTTCGATGAAGCACGAGAAGATGTGGTGGTTCTTTTTGTAACTTTCCTTTTTACGGGTTGTGGTTTCACGGGAGGTTCAGGCGGCAACTCGTTTACTATAGAAAAAATTGCGGCAGTTACTTCGGATTCCACAACAGCACTCTCGCTCGTCCCGGGGACAGCTATTCTGATATTCATAAGTCTTTAATGCTCCGAAGGTGAAGGCCACTCACTGGCACAAGCCCCATCTAACTGCGCCTTTGACTTTCGGGCTTTTCTGGTGTCAATGAGAGCATAATCGTGTAGGAGAGCACTTACGTTTTGATGTACTACCTACCACTCCTGATATTGCTGACGCTGGAATTATGTTAGCTAATGTGGGGTCCCTGGACCGCCAACCTCACCAGGTTGAAGTGCAGGTACGTTGACCGTGTTGATTACCTGGTCTAAGTCGACGTCGTTAAAGAATAGATTGCCAGACTTGACTGAGAATTACCTGAGGCCACAGTCTCGACATCTGCAAATTACCGGATCGATATTACATCGTAGCAGCCAATCCAATCAACTAGAACCTACCAGGAGGAGAATTCTTTGGGTCGGAGCTGGCACCCTTCTTCAATCTCTTCTGCTTCTTCTTTGCTGGCGGAGATGTCTCTACATTCTTTGATGTCGTCGTCGCCACCTGACAGACATGTATGAGCTGAGTGTCCATGTGCAACATAACGCAAACTTACCTCTCTCCCGCCTTCCAGTACACCGGGTTTCTGAGTAGCATCTTTCTTCTGGTTCTTGGGTGGGGGCTTGACAACCGGCATAATTTGGGGTGGAAGGGCCGGCTTGGCAGAACGCTTCTTCGGAGTCTGGTTTGAGACCGCCGTGGGAGAGGTATCCTCGAACGAAACTTTGCGTTTCCGCCCATGAGAGCCTCCTGCAACCGCTGGGTCGGGTTCTACGCTTTGCGGAAGCAGAGTAGGCTGACTCGTCGTAGCTGGTTCCTTGGAAGACAAGACGGACGTGATAGTGGTTTCATTTCCCCCCGATAGAGGCTAACGTGATGATCACCACCTTGAGCAACGCGACTACAACTGGGAGTGTAAGTGAATACTCACCAATGGTGGTACAGAGAGTCCTTGAGACTTGCCCACAGTGACCGCGATGTCCACAGAGACTGAGGAATTTACAAAGACACAAAACGCCTGAAAATCGTCGTCTGTCGGCGAAAAATACTCGGATTAACCGTGTGCCAGGGTTACAGTAGACACTCACCATCTTCAAGATCAAGGAGCGCGTCGTTGCCCATCTGCTTGAGCGACACGGCTGTTTGCTTTCCCAGCCCAAGTTTCCTGCGTACGACATCTTTGACTTCCTCTAGGGAACGCTCTGCACGAACGAAGAGTTGAGTTTAACGCGTTCCGTGACAAATAAAAAGGATGACCATTGAACAATCGAGCAAATGTTCGATTTTCTGTGTGATAGACAATTCTGACAGGGTCTTTAGAGCTGGTCTCTGCAGACATGATGGGTCCTATTCCAAGGTTGCACAGTAAATCATGTTTGACCCAAATACTTTATCACGTGACGTCTAATAGTCTAAATATTTCACAAGTGATGTACTGAACACCACAGGAAACGAAATGGTACTTGATAGAAAGATATCTCAAAAGTCCACAATTCCATGCAACCAGTGTAGAAAACCAAGCATCAGGAGATTCGCAAAGATAACCAAAGCAATTTCATAACCACGATCAATCACAGCTCCTATATATACGTGAGTTTGAGCGAAACAGGATAGAATGGAAGAGAACATACGATCATGTTGAGGTTTCCAGACAACAGACCTAGAATCTTTGATAAACAAATAGTTGCAAAGGCGTAAAAAAGAACGCACGATTCTCCAGGATACATCCGTCGGGAATGTCAATTCGCTGACCCTCGTTGGCAACAATAATGACGGTACCCCTTAATGTGACGTTCCTTCCAAAGTAGACGTCACCCGTAACGGTAAGATGGTCGAGCTCAATGATCTTTGGAATCTTCTTGAATCGCTTTTGGAACTGCTGGATCTTCTTGAAGTGATCGCCGAGCTTGATCACAGGAGTCGTCTCGAACATTCTGCTCTCGTTCAACACGAGTTGGCCGTGTTGCAGAGAATAAATATCACTCTTGATGAGGAGCAAATCGGAGCAAGCCTTGACAGGAAGAAAGCGGGAACGAGGGACGTTGATGCCATGTCCATTTTTGAAGTGTTTGATGGCGGCACCAGCGGCAGTCTCGAGCTATTTTCGTGGCTCAGCAGGAAATGCACGCTTATCATATAAAACCAATACCTGAATGACAGCCTGCCCATCGTCATTGGTCTTCGGGTTGATAATGATCTCGAGTTCCATACCCTCATTCACCATGATCCTTTTCAAGGCTAAAACACAGTGTGAACGAGATTCAGGAAGCGGAATAAGATATACTCACCCGCAAGGTTAATCCAGAGGTTGTTAGTATTGAAGATCTTGAACTTACGAATCGACTTGAAGTCTTCCGCGTGTTCTGAAGGAACCTGGGCAATTTCGAGGAGACGGACGGATCCCTCGTAGTCGATAAGCGTTCCACCCTTGATATCAGCCTTGGTCTTGTCAGTGACTTCCATCAAGAACTCGGCATTGGTCTCGATCATGTGTTGCAGGATCTTTTCGTCAACACTAAGATTCGTGGTTAAGGGCAGAAGAAGGAAGCTGACCGTCCACGAAACTTACACGGCACCTAAATTGTCCGAGTTGGACACGAAGAGGTATTCTTTGCCCTCGGCGAGGAGCTGATCCAGCACGCCAGAATGGAAAAGTGCGCTGTATACGTCACCGTGGCCAGGAGGGTACCAGTGCTTCTTGTCGTCGTCTGCGCGTTTGGGACAGGGAAGGAGGGTCTCCTTGAAGATACGCGGATACCGGGATTGGTTGAAAGTTGTGATACGGACTTGTTGGTTAGCATACTTTTTGATGATACGCAGCGTGTCCTCATGGGTGTTGAAGGATGTCATGAGGATGAGCGGGACATCAGCATGGTTAGTGGTGTTGAGGTGTTCGATCTGACGGACGGTCAGATCAAGGAATGTCATGTCATCTTTGACTTCGAGGGCGCTCTTTGCACCGGTCATACCTGGCAACCGAACCATCAGGACGAACTAAGACGAGACAGGAAAGGACGGACCCATGGAGGTACCAAGACCACCATTGACTTTGAGGACAGCAAGCTTCTTGAGATTGCGATTGTCCTTGGGTGCGACTAAGGTGTCGTAAGGAATGATCTGGTCCTGCGCAGGCGATTTGATGCGGTCCCAATCACTGATGGAAGATAGACATGAGGCTCCACAAGCGATGGCAAAAAAAAAAAAAAGGAAACACGAACAGATCAACGCTTTTTGCACGCTCGGAGAGGTAGCGGGTGAAGAGATAGAAAAATGTTTGCATCTCAGTGTCAAACGCCTGGGACAGGCAGGCCTATCAGCGAGTGGGTGATTCCGGGTGGATGGAACGCACCTTCTTGGTAGCAGGATCTTCTACGGTGCCGACGAGACGGCCGATCTCATTGCGCATGGCCTTGGCGGCGACGCCGGTGGTGGCAGTCTTGAAGTCGATGTGACTGCTACCACGTACGCGGGCACTGAGGGGATCTACACGTGGTGCGAGGGTGGCCATCGTACTAGATGGAGGTGAGGTGGTGGTGGTGGTGAGGAAGGAAAAGAGATACCTTGAGATGTGTACTGGACAAGAGGTGTTGGTTGAGAGGATTTGGGGGTCCGAAGGGGAGCGATTGAGGGACGCTTTGGGTTTATGGTGACGCTTAAGAAACTCTAAGCTGAGATCGATATGGTTATGGAGCGTTGCGGACAAGTCCGAACTGAGGCCCTGCGCTTCTTCCGGGATGACGAGGTCGCAAACGCGTCCGTTCGACTCCTCAACAAAACCCCTTGCGTAGCGTGCGAGGGGCGAGGAGAGCGTAGGCGACGAAGTAGCTCGCGGTGGTGGTGTGCGTCTCACTGGCGCAGGGTAGGTGGGTCGACGCTGGGGATTATAACCGTTCAAGTGGACAGGCGAACGTGCTTGCATAAAATCGTTAAAAGGCCTTCCGTTGCCAATCGGAATCCCTGGGGCCTTACAAGCCAGGGGATGGTGACAGCGTTGCCCTTTTGCTTTTATAAACGAGGTTTCTGCCCTCCCTGTACATATCGGGGGGGTCTTTATGATCGATGCCTTCAATCATGTGCTACCGGCGCTTCTTTCCTTCCCGCACGAGCACCCGAACTCATCCGAACTCACCCACCTTTAGGTCCTCGCTGTCGTCGCCTGGTATGCTTCTTCTCTATCTTGTCGTCTTATTTCCCAGATACAGTAAGTTGCCGTCCTGGCTTCTACTGCACGGAAGCCTCATGGCAAAACAACACGGGCTCATGACCCCTCATCATCCAAGATATACCTCGGGCCAGTACCTCAGTGACGTAACTTTCCTTTTGTTCAAACCTCGGCGTTTGAACGCCGCTGATACTTAATCAACCCCCCCCCGAGGGCGACCTCACAGCCCACCCATCCATTTTCCCATTTGCGACACACTGCCTGCTGTCGATCTACTTCGTTATGTCAATTCCCAGGCGCAGATGCGATCATGCGGCGCTATGGCCCTCTAACAGGCCCTCGATTCTAATTGCTGCGCACTACTCTTCTCCCCCTCTCTCTTGAAAAAAAAAAATTCGATGATCGGATCCAACTTCGGTCGACCCTTGCATTCTCCAGCCGGTCAGTGGTAGCCGTGACTTCCCTGTGCAACACAAATGCGTGTGTGCTACGATGCCAGAGGGCGTCTCCCACTCGAGTGCACAGCATCCCCCTAAATGGCTGACAGCCTATGCCCGTCAAGTATGTCTGATGTTTCTGATTGTCGGTCTCAGATTACGTTCCACCCTCCGCGGACCGACCTGCATTGCTGGCCCAGGAAGTAATAGTTGTCGTGGCTCAGGGCGGTTCCTTTCGGATGTATGTTTAGACGGATATGTTGGATGGTTGGGTCCATGTTGTGTTGTTCAACTATGTGTACACTCTTGATAGTTCTCTCCAAGGTACACCATCGGATCGCTGACCTCATTGGTTTGCCGAATGGTTTGACCCACCTTTTGATCGACGCCGAATCCACTCGTGATCTATCCAACGGGGGGAATCCGAAGCCATCAAGTCACGGATTATGACCGTTACTGGATCCCGTAGTACAACTACACCATCAATATCTGGCTTGCATAAATTTGAACCCCCTGGTTACCAGATATATAACTGTTTGATCCGTTTCCCAGTGTAGGATCCAGACTGTCGCACGGTCCGTAATCGATTGCTTTCTTTCGTTGGGACCGCTGGGATACGGATCAATATTCATAATTGATGGCAAGGTATTGTATCATACACTGACAGCCTCATATGGTTAAAGACGAAAACCCACTAGTCCAACGGCTGTGAGAAAAGCAAACCCGAAAAGCCCTACAGATGTAAATATGATACTTGGACCGAAATCCCATGATGCGCTCAGTTCACTGTCGGCCCTGTAAAGATGTCCCAAGTAGTGCGCGCTTGTGCCATGGATGCTACCACTGCAGGACCCAGCAGGATATCGCGATAAACAGGAAAATAGGCACCCACGCTACCGCCCCAACGTCCTGCAAAAATCCGACGAGAACCCCGACGTCACGCTGAGGTGCTTGACATCCGAGCGGGTTCGGAAGGGTGATCCGGCGCCGATGGCCACCGAGCGTGAATGTCCATATCCAGGGGGACAAGTAAGAGCGGCCACGTATAGGCAGATGGTGGTGGTCCCGCGATTTGTTTGCGGAAACCGGAAGGAACGAATCGGCATCCGCTGCCTTGTTCCGGGATAACTCGCGTAGCTCTTCGTGCTTTTTGCCCCGTGAATGATGCCCGATAGTTCCGTTCACGCGAACGATGTTGGATACTAGGAGAGCGACAACAGACAGCAATGCGAGTGGAGCATAAATATGTAGGTATATTCCCAATTGATCCGGCATGAAGCAGGGGGCTAGCAAGGGGGGCAGGACGGGTATCTGCGTAATCTGATACGGAGAAGGCACAGTTGAAATAAGGGAGACTAGCTGGAAACCTGGACGATGAATTCCCATTGCCATTGATATCGACTTGACGGTGACTTCTTGAACCTTTTCACCTGACGAGGGAATAATATGTTCATATTCACAATAATCATGATCATCGCCACTGTTGCACGGTCAGTGGTGTATTTCGTGCACAAACTAACAACGAACCTCAAAATGAGAGATGGCTGGAGGGATTGGAGTAGAAACTCCGTTGCCCCATCCGAGAGCAGGTTTTGATAGCCAAACCCAAGCCCTTGCTTTATAGTTCCTTTCTCGCGGAGTGGACCGCAGGACGCATCTGAAGGACGATGAAGAGGGATATGCGTAAACAAGACAACGGGACCCGGAGAGTCGATCGATGCAACCTGGTTCACAAGTTCTACGGGACCGTCTGAAACAGCAGGCCAATTATCAAATGTAAGTCCACGCTCGGTACGTAGCAAGTCCTCCTCGGCGAGGGCGGGAGCGTCAATAAAGACGAGGGTATGGTTACCGATGGTACGTCGATAATTCCGAGGTCCGAAGTGGGATATGTAGCGCGAACCGGCCTCGAGAGAAAATGACGGTGAACTGCCGAGGCTGGAAGGGAGGTTACATAAACTGCTACATATCCCGCAGATCGGAGACGAGAAAGGACGAACCCTATATCATGATTGCCTGGCAGGTGATAGACTGGGGGTGGTGAATCTCCTTTGTTGAAGATGTTTTGATACCGCATAAAATAGGCTTCGTATCTGAGGGGAAAGAGTGCTTAACACATACGTAGGCATCGCCTTGCGGCACGTTATCGATGGACATACTCGCTTGTAGACATGGATAGGCGTCCGTTGTCCATCATATCACCTGAGATGCTCCTCGTTTCGCCACGAAAGAGAGCAAACGGCAAAACATACCTAGAACCACCACGACGTCCGGATGGAGACGCCGAAATGCAGAATTCCAGTTCTTCCGAAGGTTCAAGTCAACTACAGATTGAGTTAACGCGGAAAGAATTGGCCCACGACCAGGATAGGAATGTTGGTCTATTATCTGCGGGTCTGCCATTACGAGCATTCGCACAATGCGAGAATCAGGGATGTGCTGCTGCTCCAAACCCAGCCGCTCATGAGCACAATCCGAGAAAAGGGCAAAAACGCGAGCGCACCTGTCGCGTATCTGGCCAACGACAACTACGCACCGCGAAGCGGAACGTGACCAGTTCAAACCAGATGACCACGATAGCCCAGACGACGCACAGGCCATGGCGAAGAGGCACTTGAAGTTTTTTCACGAACATGACGGTGGGACAAGCATGAAAAAGTTTGGTAGATGACAAGGCACGATCGTGCGAAGCCCGACGACTTCCAAAATAGGTAAACAGGAATGATAATGATTCTAGAGCCTGAGCCTCGCCTGTCACTCAACTCAACGGCTCGCCACCGGCGTTGTCGGCTTCACTTGGCGTCGCCGCAGCATCCATCGATACTACTACTCGTCTCGCTTTGAATGACCGTTTGTTCTTATTCCACCAATGGCGAACTCTGCTTATGCTAGCTCGTCCGTGGAATCGATACACTAGAGTCACGGCCGGCGAAGAAGCAAAAGTCAGTGAGTGCCATCAGACCTCCCTCTTAGATGTCCGCCTTCCCCTAGTAATTCCATTCCTCAGGACCTCAGGATATTATGCAATGATCGTACGTAAAGATTAAGGGTTTTCCTGCCACTGAGCTTCAAGTTAGGAGTCCCTCTTCTTTGTCACACAGGCTTTACCTGCTTTGCAGTGGAGCAGAGCGTCAGACTGTATTGGTTGTAATCCTGTGCTTCTGTTGAGTATATTTAGTTTGTCTATATCTATGTTTTGCTTCAGGCTCTCGCGAACCTTTACCGGAGTAGTATTAGGTATGCTTCGGCGTTCCACCTTATGGCTATGATTTCACCGCCGTTGCCTCACTGGCGCCCTGAATCACCACGTCATTGTCATGAAGATCATGCTTCGGGAGCTGACCGGCCCTACGAACAAGGCTGCCTCTTACCTATGGGTTTCACTGGCACTAGGGAACGAGGAAAGTATGCTAATTTCCGCCCTCGTTTCACCTAGCTATTAAAAGTCCAGTCATTGGCGATACGCTCCCGCGGCCTGTGGATAATTTTCTTCCGTTCTTGTTCTCGTGTTTATTACCATGTGATGTTACCGCTGGGTGGTCTTGCCTATGACTTCGTCGCTGGGCATGATGTCAGGGTGCGAGTGATAACTTATGTCACTCTAGCTATTAACAGTCGCAGTAATTGGCGATAGGCTTTCCCGTCCACGAGACATTTTCCTCCATTGGTCGGCTCTCCATTCTGGGAAGAGTTTCTTGCAATGTTGTGTCGCCACTGGATTCTCATTTTTATTTATTTGGGGCCATTCTCCTTTTTCTCAAGGAAGGAGGTGGTTCGACAATACCGACATTACCGTCTACTACCAACAGCCACTTTTCCCATTCTAAGAAGCATGGTTTTTCGATGGACAGGGAAACCGGAATCAGATGCGCCACAATTGAACAACGACTGCAATTGGTTTCGCTCACTTTGGACGCCCCAATCCCTCTCAGCGAACTAGTTAATGCAGGCAGGCTTTCAATTGAAAAACTAGTACTATATGGGGCGCTCTCTATCCCCAAGATGGTGCTGCGCTCGCGTTAGGTGCTTTTCTGCTCCAGGTCGAATACGGGAGTCTAGGATCCACGTAGATCGGACTCGATGGTTTACCCCTTCCTCTTCTGTGGTGTCTCGATGCCAGGCATTTCATTTGATAAGCAGACCTAGAACTTACTCTCAATTTCAGCAAGGTTGGCTTTGTGAGAAATTATGTCCGAAAACACACCTTGCTCGGTATTTACATAGCCTCTTAACACAAACTCGGATGTCATCGGTAAATGACACCATTTGACTCTGAACTACATTTTTTTCCAATGAATATACTAATTTTGAAATTCACCTAACCCTAACCCAACTCAGGGGCTTCCGAGCCTTTGAATTTTTGCCGATGCCATCGGTTATGTCGGATGTCGGATATCCATTCCAAGTCAAGTATTTGTACTGAGAAGATATGTAAATAGCGAGTGAGGTGTGTTTTCGGACATTTTCACAAAGCCAACCTTAGGCACTACATATCATCAAACAAGCAATCATTCGTTCTGTGCTGTCCCACCAATCACCACGCCCTGCACAAACACCTGCTTGATGTTGCGATTATCC
The DNA here is from genome assembly GCA_038090155.1 of Rossbeevera pachydermis. Taxonomy (NCBI): domain Eukaryota; kingdom Fungi; phylum Basidiomycota; class Agaricomycetes; order Boletales; family Boletaceae; genus Leccinum; species Leccinum pachyderme. The sequence continues at coordinate 25,621 of JBBPME010000099.1, forward strand.
CCACAAAATAGGAACCGCTCCAACCATCTCCTTACGTTTTTCTCCTCTCGCACCTTCTCCGATTCATCTATTCCCTCGCCCCACACAGCCGGGTTTCCTATGGCGTCGTCAAGGTTAACATGCAGCGCATCGAAAGCTTTTCCAACTGCGAAGGACCCGATACGGTCTTGCAGACAGCAGACATGTGCACCGCCAAGGGTAGCGAGGTACAACAAGGTTGCGACCTGGAGCTTTTGATTGGCGAACGGGCCAACTTTGGGCTGGTGATTGGGGTGGGTGTGATGACAACTACAGCAATGTGTGTGATCGTCCTGGTCCTGGTCACTGTGGTCGTGGTGGTCGCTATGTCCATCGTGTTCACGGTGATCCGCTACGTCGTCTTCTTTGCCTTCGCTTTCGCTTTCACCCTCATCCTCAGAGTCCGAATCGGATTCAGAGTATTCCTGCACGTCCTTCGAGTGTCTGTCGTGCTTGCCCCGTCTCCTATGTCGGCCGTGTTTGCAGTGCTTGCGCTCCTGCCTCTTCGTCAGACGTTCTTCGTCTAATTCAGCTTGGACTGCGACCATCTTTGACGCCGTACTGGCCATCTGAATCGTGTACAAGATCGAGGGATTATACCCACCACCAACATCCGTGCCAAGACCAACCTGTAATGAATAATAAATAAAAAGAATGAGCGATCAATGCCCAAAGCACGGAAAGGATGTACGCAGTACCTTAACGCCATGATCCAACAACAAACCGACCTTGGCCATTCCACTGCTCAAATAAAAGTTGCTCGTCGGACAATGAGCTACCCCTGCCCCTCGCCTTGCAATTAGTTTCATCTCCTTTTCCGTCAGCCACACTCCGTGTCCTAATATCGTGTTGCAACGAAGGAGGCGAAATTGGTCGTATACCGCCGCATAGGACTCTGCGCCAAAGCGCCTCCTCACCTCCTCCACTTCCTTCCGGTTTTCGGATATATGGGTTTGGATGGAAATGTGGGGATTTGATTCAGCCAGTTTACCGAGTTCGGTGAGGAGCTTGTCGCTACAGGCCGGGGCGAAACGGGGGGTGATAATAGGGTGGATAAGTGGTTCGTTGGCGCGTGACACAGGGAAACTTTGAATGTATTCAATGAGCATCTTGGTCTCCTTCAGAGAGTCTTCCGCAGTCTGTTCGATGTAGTAACCGGGGCAGTTCCAGTCCATGTTACATTTCTATTACAGATCTGCATTTCAGCGAATGTTGGATATCCAGATGATGAGAACATGACGTACACCAACAAATGCGCGTTGGCCTATAGAGAAAAAAATTCAGCATAGAGATCTCCATATTTTCATTGTGGGAGATCACCTTTCTGTTGGATGATGTTCGCAAGAATCTTTGTTGCTTCAAGATGTAAGCTTCCATAATAGCAGCTTGTTGTCGTCTATCTACCATGAGGATCTATTGACACACACAGCGGACAGCAACTTACCCCAGATGCTATAGAACGGTCGATGACATTGTTGTATGTACGCCTGGCATACTCTTCATCTTTGAACTTCGATTCGGTGGGGAAAACATATTCGAAAAGCCAATCAAGGAGTTCGCGATCACCACCACTGATGTAAAATTCATTAATCGAGTCCTACTCTCAAAGTCGTATTGGAATACGTACATGCCCAAGTTAGGAAATTGGCACGCATGCTGTACGAGACGGGAGGGAGTTCTTGGTGGGCGGGGTAGGCAGACATGTATGGAGGATCACGTACGACATGTGTGTCAATTAAGCCAGGCATGAGGAATTCGCCTGAAGTCGAGCTCAATTGTTGGAGGGTATACTCGCTGTCCTTGAGTCCACGCAAGTCAATAATGCCGTGGATGGCAGAGGGGTCGACGTCATCCTCAATCCAGATGATATTGCCATCTGACCCGACGGCTATCAAGCACCGAGGAAGTGCAATGTAGCATGACAATGTATGGGGATTAATGACCGGGCCATAGTAGAGGTTGATCATGGTGAGAGTGGGGGTGACGAGCAAGCAAAAGCGAGGCTTATAACCAGAACCAAGCAGGCCCCAGTCTTGTTCGCTTTATTCGCGCCTCGTGTTCCGGAACCGGGATTCCACTCGACATGGTGAATGGTGAGAAGCCGAGGTAGACACGATGCTATACTTAATCCAATGATACCGCCTACGTACGTTTATACGTATTCAGGTTGATGCCAGTATGTAGCCGGATCACGAGTACACACCATTGTGTCCGTTGCAATGGAGGCAACGCGTCCGACGAGGAGAGCACGGTAGACTCGGAAATTACCTGCCGGTGTGAATCCGAAGTGGTCAACTGCGTTTCGCAGGAGCGACGTCTGAATCGAGCAGATATTTGAGCTGATTTAAGTTATAAGAAAAGGTATAAAAGTATTCCTAAAAGTAACATCGTGGAGCGAACGGCTGTGCGTAGTCGGTACAGCCGCCGGCGTTCGCTACGTAAATGTATAGAAAGAAAGATAGTGTTGTACGGTTGTACCGACTGAAGATTCCTTAGAGCAATGAATTGTATTACTCTTACTACTTACTAGCCTTTCCACAATAACTTGTTTGGACTATTTCATGACGTCTTCAAAGAGATACTACGTTGCCGTGCATGGTGGCGCAGGACAGCACGGCAGGGTGTCAGAAGCCCAAGTGAAAGGTGCTATGAAAAGGTGATTCGACTCATCTTCGCCGGGTCGACGTACTTAGGCCAGCGTCTTGGCTGACTTGCCTCAAAGTGCTTGCACAGAAGCGCTCCGAATAACCTCCGAGGTCCCATCCACAACCGCTCTGTCGATCGTTGAGCTGGCGATCACAATCCTCGAGGACGATGATTGTTTGAACGCAGGTATGTCGCCGTTGTTTATCTTCGACCTAGTACTACCGGCGTAGTCTGAGAAACGATCCCTTGACTTGGCCCTCTCCCTTGTACCGCTCTTTCCTGCCCTCGCTGAAGGGTACGGCTCCAATTTGACATTCGACGGCACCGTCGAATGTGATGCCGCCATCATGGATGGTTCCACGGGCGACTTTGGTAGCGTCGGCGGGCTCTCAGGCGCGTTCATCCTTCACGTCCTATCCCACGAGATGGTCCTTGATCCGACGGGCATAGCGTCACCATCTCCTAATCTCCCATCCCTGCGTTGTCGGCACCGACCAAAATGATGACTTCCACCAATTGATGATCCTTGCAATGCAACATGACAGGGGTCAGAAACCCCATCAAAGTCGCTAGCGTGGTCCTTGCGCACGGACGCGTGCCCGATGGGCTCGGTCGCATCCGACCCTTGTACGTATATCCAACTTGGAGTCCATGTCTGCGTCCGATTTCCATCGCGACCCCTGACGACGGGTGTCATGGCGGTCCTTCCTCCGCACTCTGTTCTACAGTGGTCCAATTCGGCTGATCGCTAGTGTACATATTTGACCTCGCAGAACCTTGGTCTCTACCGGCGCACATGCGTTTGCACACAAAAATGGAATCGAGACGATCGACCCGACGAGGATGATCGCCCCACGCGCAAAGCAAGATTGGCAGCGATGGATGAAACAGCACGACGAGATAGTAGTCGCATCGGTCGCCGGCAACCGGCTCGAAGGGCCCACTCTTCCCCAGGATGTGATGCAAGACACGGTCGGCGCGGTTGCCTGGGATTCGGAAGGCAATTTAGCTGCAGGAGTATCTAGGTTTGTTCGTCTGATTGTTTCGTTTCGTTTCCGCCTTGGTCTTAGTTTTTCGTCTCGGTTTCTTTTTCTGCGACATTAACGGTCTGATGGCAACAGCGGTGGGTTGCTTCTCAAGTATTCGGGGAGGATCGGAGAGGTGAGATATCTGATATCTTGCGAGATGTAATAACAATGGTGACCTGGTGCTAACTGATCCAAGGCAGCAGCCTTTGGCGCGGGATGCTGGGCAGAGCAGTCGCAGGGCGAACAGGAGGGGATGGCTTGCAGTATATCGGGTACGGACCACCAACGAGTGTTGTCTTGGCGTTCACAGGATCTTAGGAGCTGGCGAGCATATAATGAGAACTGGACTGGCTCGTGCAATTGCTGACGTGCTGCGTCCGGTATCTAATCGACAAGCCGGTACAGAGGAAGACATCCATGAGTCGTTGACCAGGACACTATCGACCCACTTCTATGGTCAGTACAGATAAAGCTTCCCTCGGTGCTCAATCCAAAATGATCAAAGATCCTATCGTGAAACGCGGTGATGCCCATCCCAATGTTGGCGTCCTATTGATAACAAAGGAAGCACAGGAGGCGGGGAATGTCATACGTACGTGTGCCGTTGACATTTTACGCCTTCCCACTAAAGGTCTTTAATTGGTGTTCAGCAAGGTTGTGGTGTGCATTCACCACAGAAAGCATGGCAGTCGCATACGCAAGTTCTGAAAGACCTGCACCAAAGGTACGGGAATTCTTCTCTGCGAGTTCAGCAATAACAATCAAGTGCTACAAGGCAAAAATTCTACGTCGTCCGCAATCTTCGCGACCAGTTCTTGCGACGAGTACCTCGCCCGTTTATATTACTGCTCTGCCTCTTCACGGGTAGAGAGGGAGGTGAGAAGATGCATCTAGTTGCAGGAACGGCGATCCAACTACCTCTCTGGTGACCATAACGTGGATGTAGATAGCTGCGATGATCCAGCCAATCCTTGCATCAGCTTTCCATTCCGCCATTTGCAGGGCGTGGAGTCGATCGCAGAGGACCATTATTGATATTTGCAAGGGGCCTTGAGCCTGGAGAGTTTGCTACTGGTGGTAACGGTCGAACAGCACTGAGGCGCTGAAGCGTTTTCAGCGGGAACTTGGTCCTAAGCATCACACTGATGTAAGTCACTCTGAGATGACGCGCCACGACAATCCTACCTGCATGTCGAGCAAACAGGAACTGGTTGACAGAAGACTGGTCATGATATCAGTATCTCTGCACATTCCATGAGTCAGGTGCACGGACTCGACAAACACACGGAACAGACGAATCCAATATCGACGATGTTCTTGTGGCAGAAACATGCAGCCCTGAAATCGATCCTGTCTTGCGTCGGAACAGTAAGGGTTTTACGAATGAACGGCGGAGAAAGAAAAGACATCTAAAGCGCTCCTAATGGATTCACCCCACGACTCGAGGCGAGTGACAGGACGTACGATGAGATATTGGAGCAGTGCGTCTCGGCGTTCGAGATAGATGTACGACCCGTTGGTCAGATGCGCAGCTTGTTGAAGGAAGACTGTGTCCGGTCCATATAATTTACACACGTCGATGGTCACTTTCTGAAACAAACATCCCTCGGGCCTCAGTCCACATTGTCGTTGAGAAAAAGAATAAAAGGAGCAGACCAGTTTTTGCGCCGAGAAGATTGAATTCATAATTGGGATATAAGAAGACGACAAGTCGGGGGATACGGACAAGATGAGTATGTGTGGGTCCGGAACGATGGTCGGATCTTCAACGTTCACGGCGGCGGCAGTGGAAGTGGCGGTGGACGGATGTGTTATTCGATTGATGTCTGCCAGAAAGACGAGGACGGATTAGATCACATGCAGTCTTTGGAAAACTAGAGCCAGGTATTGCCGGAAAGAAACAAGACGTACAACAGAGCGCCTTGGTCAGCGCACTGACCAGCGCGCAGGGCGCTGAATCGTCATTCTTTTAGCACCTCTATCTCGTACAGCAAGGGCGATGAAGCGCACGTTCTTCCTTCATTCCACTGAGTGCCTCCATCTCGCTTTTGATCCGCTGGAGAACTGTGGTATCGACAGCCCTAAAAGGTGGGTACGAATTCGGATCGAGGGGTGGAGCAACGTCAACTGGTGCCAGCATTTCTGTCGAGGAATAGAGGATAACGCTGTTTCCAAGTCAAAATTCATTGCCACGTAGAAATCTACGACTACCTACCTCTTTCCGGGCAGCGCGCCAAAGACTGCCAAGGTGTTTTCATGCTTGGAAGCGACGTGTGCGTTCAAAAATGCCAGGAGGTGGGACAGAAAGAGTTCAATTGGCAGTGGGTATGGATTTGTCGGCTGAGCAGAGAGATGCCATTGAGTTGGAGACAAATCCAGAATGACTGAGAGATGGGATGCCTTCTCCATCACACGATTAGTCAGCCTCAAGTCTACTACGTATAATAATGACTAGATTATGTAAGAGAGCCGCCTGTAACGTTCGCAGAGACATTCAAGTTGCTTTCCGAGGGACAACGGATCGGATCGGTTGCAACAATCGGAGCGACATTGACCAGCAATGTCTACCATTCGATCCGCGTCGAGGGCTTGTCTCGCGGGAGGATTGTAATTGCAGCGGGTCTGGCCTTGTAATACTGTACTCGTCACCGGGTTTTGAGCTTGGAGCGCAATGACATTCGCAACGTATACATGATGTTTCATGTGGCCACTCACAGGGGAAAATGCGGCATTAGGGAAAGCGGAGGTAATTCAATATCACGAGCAGTGTTTGTTTGTGGTCACCATGTGAAATGGGTATGAATATACACCTCGAATTCTACTTGTATAGTAGCATGGGGAAGTATGCGTTGGGGTCATGAGGTGCGTCCGGTGCACGCTCCGGTCTCCATCGCTTGAACGGTGTAGGGATTATGGGAGGCAACTTAGCCTCACTGTAGACCAGTGCGGCAGAAGCAACGATAGTAATGGCTTGTGTTAGATCTACGGCGTTTGGTTCCGCAGGAACTTGAGCAGCCTCGCTCTCCTTGGGAGCGGCGACACTGACACACACGTTAGTTTGGAACAATGAAATGAAGGAAATGCATACGATTGAGGCTGGGAGTGCTGAATAAGCAGGGTAGATAGATCCGACTGAGTGACTACAGAAAGCTGGGGGTAAGCTCGCCGAACATCGCGTTTCCAGTAGGGATTCTGAGCCGGGTCATCTGCTGAGCGGAGTGTCAGTTATATTTGAGGGTGCATGATAGTTATTGGCACCTTTGGTCGCAGGAGTAGAGTATTTCTCCGGACGCGAACCGGGCTGAGGGTATCTGTTCAACTCTGGGATCGGGAGGCCAGAAGAAATTTCCGGGTTCACAACTACCGCATCACCTATTCCAATGTCAGTAATAATGAAATAATGTGGTAGTTCATAACGCACGGAACTTCTTCCAAAAGCCTTTTGGATGTACGTGGTAAAGCGTAGACTCTGCAGCTTTTCTGGTGGCCATCGTGAGTTTCAAAACTCGGAAGGACAAGCATACGTAAGCATACGAAAGCGGAGTGCCACAATCTAAGTACTACGACTCAGACTTTGGGATGTTGTATGCCCGTTTGCGGTTACTTTCGGTAACTCATTTTAGTCCTCTAGGCTTATATCCTTCAAACCTTTGATTTGATTTCAATATGACAAACGCGAAGTTTCATCTCTGCAGTTACATTGTGAGCTTGGTTTGTTTGTGTCACAGAGTGACTGACAGCTTTTATTTCATTTTTATTTTCAATATTATTGACTCAATACGAACGATCACGCAACGGGACTCGCAATGATTACGCCTTCCGCCGTGCAATGATGCAGCCGGCTGACAGAACTATTCCTCTTCCTTCTCCCTTGTCTCTCTCATACTACTGCAACTAGACAGAATCGCATTAATCTAGTGAACTTTCCCTTCTCACCATGGGTTTGACGCTACTCCAACGTCCCGAGGCGTCTGTTGACGGTGACCCCTTGTTATTTGACGGAAAATCTGTCCCCGAGGCTGAAGAACGCGATCCTCATGTCCTCCCTACATTCACCTCGGAAAGCCTAACAAAGCCTTCTTCCGCCGTCTTATATCTCCCTCCCCTTCTGTCTTCACTTCCTCAGAATCTCTATGTTCCACCTGTCTCCGTAGACAGACCACCGTTAGCCACGGCGACCCGTTTGCCAGATATTGATCCCGTCTCACTCTCATTACACAAGGCGCTGCACCACTTCCGTCGTGTATCTGATGATTACGCTATTATTCCTTACGCGCTCGCTTTCAATTGGTTAGAGCTTGGACTCCCAGAGGATGAAGAACGCGAATGGTATGCGGTTGTCTTCCGCAGCCAACGCAAGAAAGGAAGTGACAGTGGTGGTAAGTAAACGTTTGAAATCAAGTCACTGTCTCACCTTGCTTATAGCACTTTACCACGCGGACAAACAAGCTCATGAAGAGGCAGTTTCTAACGGAGGAGTGAGTCACCTTCTCTTTTCCCCTCTTTAATGCGTTGAGGGTTGCAATTCTCCTGATAGCTCATTATGTATTGGTACGGGGTTCCTAACCCAGACACGGGAATGAACCTCGCGACTTGCATTTGGCAATCTCGGAGGCATGCCATCGCTGCAAATTCACGCCCATATCATATCAGAGCGATGAAACTTGCTGCCGCCTCGTTTGAAGTATACAACCTAGAGCGATATAGACTATCCAAGGTCAAAGGGAAGAAAGGAATTTTTGTCGAACATTTCAACGGTACGGAGTGTGGGTGGTGATGATGACACTACAAAATTTTCATATTCTTACCATGGGTCTCGTATACCCTCTACATATGTTCCATGTTATAAAGGTGGTGCGTAGACATGCATTTTGAGAATGTCATATTCGGATTGGTTCATGGAAGCAAATTTCATCCTCGGCCATAGGAGGTTGGTCAGTAATTATCAAGGAAAGTGGAACCCAAAACACAATTGCGGGGAGACAACTGGTTGGGCTACGCGGCCATGGGACACATTACGTGTCGACGGTAGTAGCAGGATTGGCGCGGCGCACGACTGCCGTAACGCGCTAGCTTTAAGTTCTGAGGCGCTAGTACAACTAGTACCGTTATTCCCCTCCTGGATTATACTACACGGCGTGGACTATAGCTACTCAAAAACTTGATCTTCGACTTAGAAACGGACTTGTCTTCCCGTTCAACATCCATCGGTGTTAGAAAACCCACTACAAAACCCGATGATATTGATCCAAAGAACCGACCGATACATACAAAAAATAAAGTACATTGCAAAAACCATTCCTCGCCGTGTCAAACTACAAGTCCTCAACCAGATCCCTACCATGTAAAAATGCCATAAGTCCAAGAGGAAAACATACCTAACGTCGTTCAAACCTTTTTTTTGGCTCTCGCATCCCACCGATACTTTGAAACAACTAACAAGAGTCATCTCCTATGTTGTCCGGCAGCATGGCGCCCAACGGCATGGCTGCGGTAGCTGCGAGCAACAGGATGATGTAAACTCCATGCCCCCCCATGAAGTTGTTCTGTATTGAGTACGCAAATAGCGAAGTCGCTGATGCAGGTCCAATAGCACGAGCGACAGATGCAGTGGTCTGTGCGACACCATTGAGCGCACCAAGACATCGCCGATTTGGCGCAGCAGCGGTGATGTACATTAAGATGCAGCCTATGATGTGATGACAAGGTTAGCATTGAGGTATCGATACCTAGAAATAACCCACTAAAGGCCATGTCCATGACAATGGCTAACGTGAGGTGACAGAAAAGCAAGACCCAGATAAACCAGACGATTCCCCATCGTTGAGCGATCCAGTTTATGACGGGGAAGAGACTGAAAAGCGGGAGGAAACAAAGATGACCAACGCGGAATAACCTTTTGGGTCCTAGCCTGTTTACGAGCGGAGCGAAATAAAAAACTTGGAAGGCACCATTGACGATGCCAAAGCAGGCCATCCAGAGTCCAATTTGCATGGGCGTGAATCCTAAACCTCCATACTCGATTGGCGTAGAGTAGAAAAGAGGTTGAAGTGAGTACATCGCTATTTCCAGGACAGAAAGCACCGCATAGTTTGCAATGAGTAAAGTCCTCGCTGGATTGAGTAACCTGCTTAGTGGCATTGGAGCATCCAAAATTTCGTGGTTGGCTGCTTCCCTAACAACTGAAGGACCCTGCTTTTCTGGTGCGACCTGACGGGGAAGAGTCTTGTAGCCATCAGCCGTGGGTGGCAATATCAACATCGTTAAACCACCACTTACTTCCTTGAGAAAAAGGAGAACGGCCCCAAACGTCAACAATGAGAATCCAGCAGCAACACCGCATGGCAAGAAATATGGGAACTCTTCCCAGAAAGGAGAGCCAAAGAACCGAGGAAAATTGTCCCGTGGCCGGGAAAGCGTACCGCCGATGACTGGACTGTTGACAGCTAGGTGAAACGAGGGTGACATAAGGTAAGTTGTCACACATACCCAATCGTCATGCCAAGCGACCAAGCCATGGGCAATTGGGAGACTCCCTGAGCCATGTTCGTAGAGTCGGTCAGCTCTGCAAGCATACTCTTCATGACACCGATGTTGCCATTCAGAGCGCCAGTGATGCATCGGCTGTGAGACACCGCACGTATGAGGTTGATTGACGAATTGGGTCGATAAAGTATACCTTAATACCAATCCGGTAAAGGTTCGCGAGAGACCAAAGCAAACCATGGATATAGATAGACCAAATACACCTAATAAAAGTACGGGCTTACGACCAATATGGTCAGACGCTTTACTCCACTGTAAGACAGTTAGAGCTTGTGTGACAAAGAAGAGGGACTCCTAGCCCGGATCAGTGAGTAAACAGGGCATGAATGATTGTTGGTATCTTTACGTACGATCATTCCTGCGTAATATCCTGAGGAACGGGTTTCAGGAGTGGGCGGACGTTAATAGAGGTAGATCGCACTCACCGACTTTAGTTTCATCGCCGCCAGTAATGTCGATCTCGCGGATGAGCTGGACCAAGGAGAGTGAACATAGGATGCAAGGAGAACAAAGAGATGGCTTTACTTGATTAATGAATGGATATATGCACTGCGACGCAATGGGTTCGACCAAGACGGAGAGCAAAAGGATATAGATCTGGAGTCTCGGTAAAGGTGTGGGTCTCCTGGATTCGTCACCATCACTGGCAGCGGCAGCGGCGAGCAAGGGAGTGTGCTCGTCGTTGGCTGAATGGGCCTCGGACGGGACGGTCATCCCAATACAGAACGAAGAAGACAAAAAAAAGTGATAGAACGTTGGGCACTGTAGATGAGTGACAAACACGAAAGAAAAGAACGTGGATGGCAGCGCAACCAGCGACGCCCTGTTGAACCGAATTTTACGCGAAATGGCAAGAATACAAACCTTAGGCTAACTATTTGGAGGTCCGGCCAGGTCCGCCCGGATGGTATGGCGCAAGACCATTGAATTCCACTGGCAAAGTATAACATTCAGATGCAAAAATATCATGTTTGCCGGCTTTCATAGTCATCGATTCGATTTGATTTCGGTCGTTGATGGAGAGAAAGAAAAGAATGCATCCGATTTACCCGGACCCATTAAGTTATCTAATCAAGCCAATCGTATGTATGGGAGATTTTGGCCCCTTAGTGTAACCCCGCAACGTCTACCATGCAACTCGAAGTTGGCTTGAGAGCGCACTTTTGTTGTCATGACGTATTTTCTGCAGTGAATGGTTGATCAATGCCCCAGTGCAATCCGCTTTCTTGGTGCTTCAAGTTCATAGTACGGGTGACCCCGGACTAGGTAAGGTGCACATAACCTATTACGCTGAACGTTGGACGCTCATTTAAACTAATGCTAACCACCTGCAGCATTCCCACAATTTTATGACTGCAGAAAGCAAACCTACCTCTTCTTGGTTTCAAGGCATGTCTCCACAGTGAATAAGGACAGCATTTCGGGGTAATGAAATGGAACATTGGAAAACTAACCAGAATCACCGGGTATGCTGCCGTTGTCTTTCACCTCGCATGCTGATGGTCGCTCTATATCGCCATCTCCGGTGCGGTGCGTCTGTGGGACCACAGATTTTCCCTAACTTCAGTCAGGCATCACTAAACTGGATTTGAGGAATGCAAGTGGAATCTAGGCGTGTGCACGACCAGTCCTATCCAGTACAGATAAACCCATATGATGTCCTGTCGTCTGAGAAAATAAAAGGCCTCTTGGACCTGGTGCATGCGGTGGTTGAACGTACAGTAGATGTCCTTTAAGGTACGTCATTTCATTCTTTTAGGAAGAGAACGCAGACGTTCTGGGTCCTGGTCGCAGCTTGGTCGTTGATCAACGGTCCGGTTGGTGACAGGAAATATGGTACGCTACATCTCACCGACATACGTTGAAGGCACACGTTCGTTTTCGAGAGCATGTGTGGTGACGTATACGCATAGTACTGTGTCTCCTCTCTGCATCGTGTTCGACAGACGTTGGTAAATGAAGCTGAGGTGGCGCCGATGATGAAGTAGGTGCTGCTCTCTGACTTTGAACGTGCGTTGCGTCTGGTAGCTTCAAAAAGTCAGTACGTCAGATTGCACGTGCCTCGTTCGTCATCATTCGTTCAAGGGAAAGTAAGGACCCATCTGGAAACAAACATTCATTTCTACTTCGCGCAACAACGAAGGTATGAAAATCTTTAGCAAAGGGAACAATACTACGGTCATGTCCGGTGACCTTCAACCCGTTGTGCTCCAATCCTCGATGCTGTCGTGGCTGTCCGGGGGAACGCGCGAAGAACGAGAGCTGACGCCATTTTGAGTCACCATGGCGCGTTTTGAGAGTTTCAGAAGCATTATCCAGGACAATGCGGAAGACATCTTGCGAACAGGTGTCCTTGACATTTCATACCGTTGACCAGATCGAGCTTTGTGCGGCGTGCTGGGAGGCGAAACGGGTACCTGCCTAATTGGTGTCAAACTTCGCCGTATTCCGTGAGCCTCCGATGTATCCACTATTGTTATTTCCTCGCAAGGCAGCTTCGAAAGATGAGGTGGACAAACCAGTCATGAATGTGCCTGTCGCATGTTTGGTCTCCATTCACTCACCAAGGGTTCTTCAGTCATATGTAAGCTTTCTCCATCAACACGAGGTTGGATACCGTCAGCAGCCAGCAAAGCAGATTTATCGAACAGATCCCGGCGCGGAGATAAGAAATGTGCCGGTGCAAGCGACGCGGGCCGCATCTGCTGTACGTCATCCGAGTCGGTTGCACGGGGTCCGATTGGGTTGTCGATAGCGCTCGAGACGGTCGCTCTCGTATTCACGTTGCTAGGTCGTATCGCGTCGGCATCGCCCAGATTTGCTATCTCGACATCCTCCGAGAGGCAAGGGAATTCTTCACTCGAGGCACCATTATTTCCCTGATCCACAGGAAAACGTGCGTACCACCCGCTCTGATCGCACGCGCTTTGGGGTGCAGTATAACCAAGCAAGGGCGAAGGCGATGCAAAGGTTTTCTTCGTGTCGCATTCATGAGCATTTGACCGCAAGAACGGGCGCCAACGAAAATCGATTGCATTCAGATCTAGCTCGTAAGATTCAGGTTGAAGAGGATCAGATAACGAAGGATCTTCCGTTGGTGAATCGAAGTAGACTGGCCGGGAACAAGCCAAGGTGGGTCCTGGAGTTGCGTACACGTTGAGGATGCCTTCGTCGCCTTGAGACAGCTGACAATTGTGACTCGTGAGGGTGTTATGTTCCCGAAAGTCCGAGGGGACCCCTCCATTATTTTGCGTCAGATTTGAAAATACCCAGGCCAATTGTGGCTGCACAATTTCATCGTCTGAACGTAAAACACACGCAGCAGCTTGCGCAGCAGATGCTGAAGGATGCATTATGTCACTGGCATGAGAAGCCATCTGCTGTGGTAGAACCAAGGGTTCACGGGATGTGCCGTCAACGATCGGATTCGCCGTTAGTCTGTGAACCGGGGAGAGGTGGCCGGGGGTTGAAAATGGCAGTGAAGTAAAGGCTGTCCTTGGCTGCAGGTGCGATAGCATAGGTTCATTAGGTACGAGGGATAAACCATTTCCTCGCCTGGTCGATGTTTTGTCGTCTACCCGAGAAGGTGCCTCAGGAACTTCCTCTTGTTTTTCCAACTGAAAGGGAGAGAATGCAAATATTTCTTTCTCGTGCGAAGCGTCCGGTAGTTTCACCGGAGAGGTGGGTCCTGAATTAATGCAAGAGGGCGAAACCAAACCCCGCAAGGGGTGGTCGGGTTCTAAGCCAGTTAACGTGTTCATGAGCCAATCTGGGAGTGTGCTTCTCGGTCCCTTGGATGGATTCTGTGTGTAAAAAAGGAAAGTACGAGAGACCTGAAAATATCAAACGCATATACGCATACCACAGGCTTAGTGCATCCACCGGACTCTCCCTGAGGTAGCAGAGGCGACAATTTCCTTTTCAAAAGGGAAAATTCTTTGCCTGTATTCACTGGGGTCTTTGGAGAATCGTGGCCGCTGATGGATGAGGTACCGGATGATGCAAACTTCATCCTTTTTTGCGATGAGGCTGAGCTGTAGCTGTGGTACGAAAGCAAGCCGTCTACTGATTTAATCATGCGGTCAAAACGAGCATTGAGCCCAGAAATCTTCCTCCGCTTCGCGGGTCTGTGCATTGATATATCTAAGAGGCATTGAGTATGCCGAACGCAAAACGAGTGGGCTCGAAAACCTGTTCTATCAGCTTGGACGCGTGAAACGCAGGAGCTAAGGTATTAAATTGGTCACGATGCACTAGGTAACGCAGTTCAACCGACCTTGCATCCGTGCAGTAGGACAGACACGATGCAGAATCGACCTCAGCTCTACGCTTGGACATGATGGTAAGTGACAATGATACCAGCAGTACGTAACACAATCTTAGCGATAACATGTGAACCGAAATAGGTCACGGTTCGGGTCCCGGTCAGGTGCCGGTGCCATTCCCGCTGTTCGCTACTTTTCGGTTCGATGAGGCTCACGCACTGATAGACACCTTTGTGCTTGAATGTCGCCCAAGAAACAGCCCGCTCTCGGGGATGCAAGCATCCACGCCCCTTTGCTGACCGTGACTGGATCCAAAGCTCTCCCCGATGATACTCTCCCTCTTTACACCGATTCCCGCGTCAGGGCTCGTGTGACAAGCTCGGGGAAGCGGGCCTTCATCGTGATTAGTTCCCTCTGCCTCCTCTTCCTGCTCGTCCGTAGCACACCTCTGTCGTCCTTTCATCATTTCGAGAGTGTCCGCAATCCTGCCTATCTAATAACTGCAGACCATGGCGCAGTCGCAGCAGAGAACAAACGCTGCTCGGACATCGGGGTTGACGTGCTCAAGGACGGTGGGAGTGCAATTGATGCAGCTATTAGTGCTTCGTTTTGCACCGGTGTCGTGAACATGTTCTCGTGAGTTTATCTGTTATTTCTACAAAAATAGTTTCAACTCAACGTTTACATTGAAGCTCGGGTATCGGTGGAGGCGGCTTCATGACCGTCCGTGTGCCACCCATAGGGCCGGGTGCTGCTTCCGAGGTGATTACGGTCGACTTCCGGGAAACGGCACCAGAGCTAGCGAACAAGTCGATGTATATAGACAACCCGCAGGCTTCCTTACACGGTGGCTTGTCGGTCGCAGTGCCAAGTGAACTTCGTGGCTTCCAGGAAGCTCATCGTCGATGGGGTCGCTTGCCATGGAATAGACTCGTTCAGCCGAGCGTCGAACTGGCGGCCGGATGGACGGTGGACGTGGAACTGGCGAAGAGGATCCAAGTATGTGATCACTGCGGAACATGTTCACGTTGTTTACACGTTACAGACGAATTCGGATCTTATGCTTCATAACGAAGATTGGAGCGCCGTGTTTGCCCCAGGGGGAAAGCTACTCGTTCAGGGGGATGCTATTCGGCGCACGAATTACTCACGCACTCTCGGCATTATTGCAACTGATGGCCCGGGGGCTTTTTACAAGGTTGGGTTCAATTCCTTCTCTTCATGGGCGTCGGTAACTCAGTCGAACACCGGTAATAGGGTTCTATTGCTGATTCCATCATTCGTAAAGTTGGTCAAACAGGTGGCATCCTCACACATGCGGACCTCGAAAACTATTCGGTAAAGGTCGAACGTGCGCTCCAAGGGACTTACCTAGACAAGAAAGTGTACACTTCAAATACTCCAACTTCTGGACCTGTTCTCCTTCACATGCTAAACTTGATCGAGAGATTCGATTTAATTACTGAAGGTCGCACTTCATTGAATGTCCACAGAATGGTCGAAACGATGAAATGTAAGTGCATCTGCTCATCGTGGGGGTAATTTTTCAGAATTCAAAATGGAAACCAGTCGGGTTTGCAGCACGGTAAGTTTGAGATGGGAACACATTGTCCGTGGCCAAAATTCATCGTGCTATAGAACGAGAATAGGAGACATGACTTACTACGCAGGATCCAAGTCTCGTGTCGCGGAGATCCCGACAAAGAAATTCGCTGATCTAATCGCTGTAAATATCACTGACGTGAGAATTTCGTCTTTATTGGCTTTATGTTGAGTTGATGCTGTCATCAAGGACCGGACCCATCCCCCAGAATATTACAACCCTGAATTTGATGTGGAGACCGACCATGGCACTGTGTGTGTTCTTGCCATCTGAATTGCTTACACTCACGCCTAGATATCCTACAGAGTCATGTCTCTGTGATAGACAAAGACGGCATGGCCGTTGCATTAACAACTACGGTGAATCAGGTTTTCGGTTCCCATGTGCTCGACCCAGAAACAGGCGTTATTCTGAACGATGAGGTGAGAATGACACGTGAGACACCTGGAACCATTCCTAAATCGTTGCATGCAGATGGACGACTTTTCCACACCGGGAGAGACAAATGGGTTCGGCTTGCTACCATCCCCATGTGAGCCTCCCGCCCCAATTGATTGTTCCGTTTTTCAAAGCATCTTTGATCGTTAACGTAGACAACTACCCTGAGCCAGGAAAACGACCGTTGTCTTCCACTTCGCCTACCATCCTTGAATATGCCGATGGATCGTTTTACCTTGCTATTGGTGGTTCTGGAGGAACAGGGATATTCCCGGCCGCCTTCCAGACGTTATTAAATTTAGACTGGGACATGGACCTCAGTCAAGCAGTGGAGTATGGACGTGTTCATGATCAGCTTTATCCACAGAAGGTTTCTGCAGATAACATCCTCCCAACCGCGATCCTTGACGGCCTTAGAGATCGGGGACATAACGTGGAGGGTACGTTCTCATATCAATACGGATGACAAGGGAAGGCCTACTTACCGCCTTCGCACTGATGTCATTGGATATAGTACGGGATATTAATCGCGTCGCTGCGGTAATTCAAGTTGTCATGAGTAAAGACGGCAAGATATACGGTACTGCTGCTGTAATCCGATGCATTGATGTTCATCACTCACGCGAGCTCTTAACAGCGGCGAGCGATTCGAGGAAGAATGGGATTGCTGCGGGGTACTGATTCTTTTCTTCAAAGTGGACCTGAGCACATGTTGGATAGATTTACTATGGGGATAGTGTTCACCGTTCACCGCTCGAGCCTCGGAGTGACCTACACAATATATAATTTTCCCGTGCAAGGCACAACTTCTCTGCCCCCCAACCTTTCTTTCAGTTGCGCGGCGTGAATCCGTCGGTCAGTATACCGGCCCGGCCGGCACATGCAACCCAGACTCTGGAAAGGAAAGATCAAATACGGAGAGGGTGCAAGAGTAATATGGTCGGTGCGATCATCGTACGAGTCTTCACCGTTACGGCGAAATGTTTTTACAGACCCACCGGGGGTTGCTGAGCCATACTTGTTTGTAAGTTACGGCGGGTTCGGAAATTAAAGTGTAACTGGGGTTTCAAACCTGATGGAGAAGGTACGGGTAAGCAAGTACACACATGCTGTAGTGGGATATAGTGTCAGTCACTAAGGTGACAGTGGTCAATTTCACAGCAAAGAAATAGCACGCGACATCGGCGGTGGTGGCGGCGGTGACGGTGATGGCGGGAGATGACGGCAAAGATGAGAACTACCGAAGGCCGAGGCGTTTATGTTATCTATCTTTGCGCCATCTCTTCCTCATGATCACATTCCACAATGTGCGCAGTCGGGTGTGATTGTCTTGGATCTGAGCGGTCCATCCAGGCACCCCTGAATGAAATTAGAGGGGCCTAATATCCCCCAAATGGTTTCCCCCGCCCATTATGATAATGATGTCTTTCTTCCGGTCCGGCAGTGCGGAGACGTCGACCCCAGGACTACGGAGACGATGATACCGACCCTATCGATGTGAGATGAAACACTGTGGCCGTATACACAGCATGTCGACCCTGCGCAACTGGATCTCCGAAATATAGGTTGGGGGGCGACCCGTTGATCGCTGCGGATGAACGGACACAGGGGTTGATGGCATGGATGGCGGAATGTCGAGTCCCGTGAGGGCGCCGCCGAATGTAACACTTGTTCACTTCACATGCTTTCTATAGATCGATCATTGTCACGGAGGCCCTGGGCTTGGCTTTGACAATAATCCATTGTATAACTTCCCCTGAACTAGGCCGCCGGCCTACTTCACTTTTGATTCCAATTTATCAGCATGAGATCAGGGGTAGCGCGAGCAGGAACTCATCGGGATGGTGAGCCGGTTTCTGCCCGAGAATGGAGTCAAGGAGTGCATGGTGTCTGATGGATCACCTGTCTTGGTTAAAGCAGTGCCGGTTCAAGTATGTGTAGCAAGCTGTGTGCGACAAAAAAGCCTACCATACGTTAAAATTATCTGCTGCGGAAAAGTAACACCCCTCTGTGAGAGCGTTTTGAGGAAGAAGGAAATGTCAGGAAACAATCGCAGATTTAATAACGGGGTCTAGAACATAATAAATCATGACATGGATGGGAGATCGGTTTCAACTTACTTGCGTGACCCGGAATTTGTCATTCAGTAGTCTCCTTTAGACTGGATTACCTTGCACTTCAACAAACAATGCACAACTCGTCCATACGTGGCAGAATCTCAGCTGAAACTCCATCCAGGAATTATCTTCTACTTCGCCGACAGCACGACCCCTTCTAGGCCTCGTGTAAACACCGTTGGCTACGACACCTTCGTGGTCCACCTTCCTTTGCCTTTTGCTTTCTGGTTAGGTTATCGATGGCAGACACCGTTGCCACAGACTGGGACCTTATTTCCTCTTACGCCGGGCTGCTTTGTCTCGCGAGCGTCTCCGTGTACTGTGGTGCGTTCGGCTCGCTTCCAGTACGTACTCACCACCCTCTTCGTTTCCGTCATAACCGGGAGTTTTGGTATGACCGCCGGATTCGTAGACCCCCCCGCACGCTCGGCCCACGACGAAACAGAACCTCCTCCAAGACGAGGACGAGGACGAAGAAGAAGAAGATATTCCAGACCGCTTGTCCTCTGGCGATGCGTGGTTCATCCCGATCGTGAGTGTATGCGTCCAGTATCGTGCATTGGAGTACCATGGGTTTAAGACGCACCAACTTGTATGTTTACTTACCGTGCTCCGTCAGGTCGGTTCCGCGGTCTTGCTTGGGCTGTACCTGGTCATCACGTATGTGGGCAAGGAATGGATCAATCTCTTGCTTGGTTGGTATTTTTCGGTAGCAGGTGTGGGGAGTATATGGAAGGTACGTTGCATCGTCTCCTGAATCCTTGTTTCTTTGCTTTTCGTTTGGTATGAGCTGATCACGTGCGGTGGTGGCGTTAGTCTACCGTGTCGTTGGCGAAATTCGTGATCGGGAAGGATAGATGGAGAAAGTTTGATCGGAACCGGTTGCTCTTGCTCCGGGGCCCACTGGGTACGTCGAATGTACGCGTTTCATTGTCATGATCTCATTCCATGTTCTTCAGAGGTGTTCTCCCTGTCGTTCCGGACGCCAACTTTATGGCTGTTGCCTGTGGGAATGCTCCCTTCCATTCTTTACAGCTTCTCTGGTGGATCTCGCAAGTCTGCATTGCTCACCGACGTTCTGGCGCTTTCCTTTTCATCCAATGCACTGTCGATCCTGAAAATCGACTCATTCCAAACAGGATGCATCCTACTAACGGGATTATTCTTTTACGACATTTACTGGGTATTTGGTACTAAAGTGGTAAGATGGATTCTCCTGGTCCTTTGTTTGTCTCACGACCCGCAGATGGTGAAAGTGGCAACTTCTCTTGATGTGCCCATTAAACTTCTGTGGCCGAAATCGGTGGCATTTGCCAGTGACAGAGGGTTCACCATGCTTGGACTTGGTGACGTCGTGATACCGGGTATTTTTATTTCTCTGGCACTCAGGTACGACCACGCGCGTGCAGAGAAGAGACGGACGTCTTTCAAGAAACCCTACTTCTTTGTCACATTAACAGCATACATCGTTGGCCTCGTCATAACCATGACAGTGATGCATATGTTGAAAACGGCGCAGCCAGCGTTGCTATACCTTAGGTAAGCGAGCCTTATATATACCCTTCCGTAAAGAGAAAGGTTGACAGTGCATTGTCCAGTCCTGCATGTATCTTGTCCTTGGTTGTGACGGCGGTTGTGCGTGGGGAACTCGAAGATGTATGGAAGTGGTCAGATGATCCCGAAGTGTCACGAGAGAAGAAAGCAGCTGTGGCGTCTCGGGTGTTGCCAGAGGCTGAAAATGGGAGGGGAACGCCACAGTCAAATGACGGCGGTGATGGGAGTCGTGTGGACGCCGAGGTGACGGAAGGGGGCGAAGAAGAAGAGACAACAACCAATGGAGAGGATAATAAAGAAGTCAGACCAAAAAAGCGCAAGAACAAGGGGGGGAAGAAGGCATGAGTGGAATAGAAAACATACGGTCGGTATATCGACGAGTGGCCGACTAATATCGAGGATAGATGGCGTGGGCTATACTTGGGGGAAGTTGGGAGGGGTCGGGAGCCAAGGGGATATATTTGGAGGCTGGCCAAGTGGGGTAAGTACGTGATGTCGCTGGTTGAAATGATGCTTCGTAAGACGATGTAAGGTTCCTGAAGGCTGGGACCAGAGATGGAGAGCGAGTCGAGGAACTGGAAGCGATCGGGTGACCCACATGAAGCACGGATACTCGGCGCAGCAAGCACGACGTGATACACGATGCAGGAATCTCGTGGAGGGGCAAGGGGCGAGATGAAGAGGAGTTGTAAGGACCCGAAGTCGGGCCGTCGGACCTATGTGAGGTGAGCAACAATGAACTAGTAAGTGTAGTAGTTCTCAGGCTCATAGACGCAGGGACGGGTGAGAAGAGCTAAAAAGGAAAGTCAATGAGACGGCCAATAGTATGCCGTTATATCGATGGACCCTATTCCGACACATGTTGACTGAAAGGGGGGCGCAAGCTGGCAGGAATGAGCTGGATTGCAGTGCATCGCAAGCTGATGGTGACGGAGCCTGGGAAGCAAGAAATGCGGGGGATGAATGGGGAGATGGTGTTGGGAGAGTTGGGTGATCTGGGTGATCCACAGGGTCGCCGGAGAGCATGTGGAGCCGCGAGAGATGAGAGGGAGGCTGCGCTGGGGCGAGGGGGAGCCGAGGACGTCACACGGGGAGGTCTAATCGAAGGGAGTGTTCTGCCAATCAGAAGTCCGACGGAAGAGAGTGCATGAGAAGGGAGAACAAAACCAAAAATACGAGGAGGTGGGGGGGTGATGTTAGTGGATCTGAGATTGGATACCGGATCTGATGAGCGCCAAATGAACGCCACATTGAGACCGAACGAGAGTAGTGAGAGGAGCGGAATGGAAGGCGCTCCCGAGCGATGAAGTTGGCTGATGATGAAGTTGCCGAGGATGTCCAAGGATGACGTAAAACAGCGCGTCTCAGTTGCGGGTGCACCATGAGGACGTAAAACACGGTACCCCTGACAGTGCGGATGGACATGTGAATATGAAGGGGGTCATACTACCCGATATGGTCGATTATTACGGGGTCTTGCTCTGTTGGAAGCGCATGTCCAAGTGGTGTGCCTTGCCGTGGAGAGTGGACGTCCCTCGCCTCTTGAGCCTGCTCGTCGCTGATTTCCTGGCTCTCTGCCTGCCTTTTTCTTTTCTTTTTTCGGTCTTACTCGCGCTAAACGCAGCGCTGCTTCCCAGACCGTTTCCACTTCGTATGTTCCTCCTCCTCCTCCTCCTCCTTGCAAACATCTCCCTGATTGTCCTCCAAACAGTGCTCCTCCAAACCATCCCGATTCCCTGCCTCTCCGCCTTCTATGCTCTCCCAGCATCCACATCCACATCCACATCCCTCTTCAGATCAGATGCATGCGTTCCAAACCGACGACTGGCCCAACGTCTTTTCCGCTCCCTTGACCCCGACCGTCTTTGCCAACCTCGCTGCTAATGGCGCCTTCCCCGTCCCCACCGCAGACGACGGCCGTCATTTCCTCACAAATCACAGGCTCAACTCTCCTCGCGATCTCCCAGACTTCCACCATGATCACCCCGCCTGGCCCCAGTCACTCCCCTCCCATCACCCACCCAGAATACCCCCCGCAAAACCTCTCCCAATCTCCACCCTCTCCCTCAAGCAGCCATCTCATGACCTTCCCCCCTCGTCCGTACCCCAGCCTCCCCCCTTTCACCTCCACAGGCAGCCTCATCGTGTAACAATCCCTGTGAGTCTCGTCCCGGCGCCCCCACTCCACCCCTGACCTTGCCTTCCAGAGTTTCGATCATCCCCTATCACATCATCCCCATGCCCGCAGACAGGACAGCGGTCCAGACACTTACCTCCATCGTGACCCCCCTTCAATAGCTTCCGTAAACTATCACGCATACAGCCACCCCATCGAGCGCTCAAACGTCGGCATACCCCCTTCCCTCTGGATGTCCCCGACATCCACTCATCCTTCTTCACCTGCCCTCTACTCGCCTCTCACACAGCTCTCAATACCGCAGAACGGCACCGTCGCTCCTGATCCATCCCCTCTCTCTGGTCACACACACGTCTCTCCTTCCAATCTATCCCTTTCCGCAGAGTCAAAGTCGGCCATTCTCTCCGACCTTTTTGCTGACGATCTCTTCAGTACATCGAGTAACGAACCGGTGTCGAGCTCATTCACCTCCCCAATGCTATCAGGCTCTCCTGATGTCCAATCACATGCTCTGCCTTCCTCCGAGACCGACCCCGAGAGGCTCGCCAAACAGGACCCTCTCGCCACCCAGGTATGGAGGATGTATGCGCGCACCAAAGCCAACCTTCCTCATGCGCAAAGAATGGAAAACATCACATGGCGTATGATGGCCCTTGCTCTCAAAAAGAAGAAGGAGCAGGATGACACTCCCCCTATCCCACAACCCGCTGTGCGTGTCAAGACAGAAAATGTCGCCTCGAGTCCATCGCTCGCACAACTCACCCCCTCAAACTCTCAACACCCCGTCGAGGAGAGAGGGAGATCGTTCGTAAAAGGCAAGACAAAGGTGCAGGTCATCGGCTTCGATGGTACCAATCAAGATTGCACCGAGGATGACGAGTACGTAATCCTTGTTCAGTCCATCATTTCGTGATACAAATTTACTTCAGTGGGGAGGCAATGGACTGGCGGGCCATGAGCAGATCAAGATCTCGAATTTCCATGGACTGGCGGCCTCAAAGTCGTTCTCGCTCCCGTCCTCCTCGGCCTATCATGCAGTTTGAGCACGCTCCCATGCAACATCAGTTTAACGTTCACCATCCCTTTCCAAATCCTCAAGATCGTACGTGTCATTCTTCCGAACCAGCTGTACGGCCATCGGGAGAACTTGCACCATCGCCCAGTATACGGATACCGGGTGCTTCCACCCTATCTTCATCGCGTCCTTCTGCGACTTCTTCAGGTGGCATGCGCTCCGCACTATCGGCCATATATGAAGGCAATACGGGCCATGAGGCTTCTCCGTTTGGGAGTCCCACCCGTGACGACGCACACGTTAATCAATTTAATCATTCCATGTCCGCAGTTGACACCCCAGCCGTCCATCCATCTTCGCTCCCTTCTTTTGGCCTTCATGGGCTCTCCAAGTTCCCCCCTGACGACCAGTCGTCAAAGCCCCGTGCATTTCCGAGGCACGTGCGCAAGACCAGCTTTGACCACACTGTGGAGCGTGAAGGTATATTCACCGGTCCAAGCGGTAGGCACCAAGTGAACGGAAAACCGTTGTCCCCGGACAGCCTCGCGGGGCAGAAGCGGCGTGCAGATGCACCACATGCCGAAAGCATCCTACGGGCCGATCCATCCAACGTTGAAGGTAATCCGCGGGCGACGAAACCTCGAGAGGTGGATCAGTACGTTGGCAACGGTTCTTTCCCATCCACCACGTTCAACTTCACCTTCCCGCCATTTGACGGCATGTTCGACTTCACCTCACCTGGAAGCGCAATATCACATCATGAGTTCCCACACATGCTCCAAAGTTCCGATGATGCTAGAGCATCCGATTTACATTTCCACGATTCTGCGCCGCATTCGCTGAGTGGGCATACTTATACTCCCTCGGTAGGCTCCCCTCCTAGTGTCGACGAACGATTATCTGCTGCAACTGCCGCTGCCAACTCAGCAATGGCAGAAGGTTACGTTCAACATCTGAACGCTGGGAGCTTTGCCCCCGATGATGGCGTCGACTACCGTCAACTTCTTGGACTCCCATTCCCATCGTTGGATGCCGGTCTGAATCTAGGCCAGGGACCGTATACCCACGTCGATCCTACGCAGATTTTGCCGGTGGAGCACGGAGAGATGGTTCTGCAGAGTATTCATCCTAGCCCGACTAGCGATTGGGGCAATGGTCTCCCTTCGTCAACTGCATCTCCTGAACCCTACGTCACATCCGGCGCTTCGTCTCCCCCTTCCGTCGAAAGCGGCAATAGCGCAACCAACCCTCGGATGCCCAATCGGAAGATGTCATCAACGAATCGCGTCGCTCAGGGATTACAGCGAAGGAAGTCCACGGCCAATACTACAGTTGCTGTCTCCAGATCGGCAACAACTACCCCTGAGTTGACTATTGAGTGCAGCAGTAGCAGTGCCACCGTCAAGGGAAGCAGCGATGATGGCGATCAACCCCCCACATCGTGTACGAATTGCCAGACGACCAACACCCCATTGTGGAGACGTGATCCGGAGGGACAGCCTCTTTGTAAGTAGTAACACACACATCGATCCTTGGCCGGTGTCTGACTGACGCACATTCGAACAGGCAATGCATGCGGTCTTTTCTTTGTGAGTATCCCTGATACTTGTTCATCGTCACGTCCTTATGTCTGTTGAAGAAACTACATGGCGTCGTCCGACCATTGTCACTGAAGACAGATGTCATCAAGAAGAGGTGGGCTTGATGATGCCACATTGATGGTGATCGTGCGTACTCATCGTACTTGCAGAAATCGGGCTTCTGGCACTCCAAATGGCACCAACTCTCGGAAGAGCGGCGGGGTTGGTTTGCCCAAGATCGCTGCGTCTGGCAGACCCCGTTCTGCCACCACGAACGCTATCCCCACTGGGTTTTCGGGTGCTCGTGCTGCACCTGCAAATAGGGGACCAAACGGGCTGTCACAGGTTGGAATGACGGCAGTGAAGAGACAACGGAGAACGTCGACGGGGCTGCCAAGTTCTCCGATAACACGTAAAGTGAACGAACCGATACTCTGATGCTTATACGACGTCAAGCACGTTTGCGACTAGTCTTGTTGATCTTCTGGGGCCTGCGTGCATGTATTTTCTTGATTGGAACGCGGGATGTTGTAGAATATTGGCCTTGACCATAGATTATTGCTCTCACTCTCTTTCTTCCACCGAGTTCCTTGTTGATATGCTGATGCCGTTGCAAGATATGCTGCCCTATAATTTTATTCTACGTGTAGAATAGGATGACGTTGTACGATTACTGTGTGGGCAATTAGTGCAGGGTTGGGACGACTAGAAGCTGATGGTCTGGATCCGAGACGTCGGCGCGAGCCCTCTTGGCGAACAACGGAGACGACGACGGAACCCACACCTTGACCGAGAGCTTGCACGTATTTTCCCGTCGTCAACCTGGCATCGTTTTTCAAAAATGCGACACCCTCACCGCGTTCTCCGGTGCCCGCGTACACGATTGGTCTTCACCCTGTAGCTTCCAGGGACGTAACCCCCGTGAGCCGACGGCTCTCCCGAACAGAACTCGATTTTGAGCAAGCTCTGCGCACTGGCGGGACAGTCCTCCTCAGAGAAAGTCTGGACGTGAATACCCTCGGTGTTCCAGGCGCTGCTCATCAAGCAGCAGCAGCTTCCAAGCCCGCACTGCCATCACATCGGCTGGTGAAGAAGAAGACCATTCGCGCTGCACAACAACCCCCGACGCCCATCATCGTTCCACCAACACCATCTCCCACGACTAACCCCCACTCTGCCCGACCGCGCTCGAATTCCTCCTCATCATCTAACGAAGTCTTTTATGACGCTGAAGATCCTGACATGCAATCTAAACGCCGATCCATCTATCGATCTCCTGGCACCTCCAGCAGCCCAGACCTCGCCACCCTCGTGCGCAAGGCAAAAGAGAGGGGCGGAACGGTCCCTCCCAACCTCGCTGCAGCGCAAAAGGAAAAAGAGAAGCGGTCCGAGCTTCCCCCGCCGTTGCCCGTGAATTCTGCTTCTCGACAATCCACCGCTACCACTCGCGCGCGTTCGTCAACGAGCACGGCCTCGCCTGTGCCACCCAAGCTGTCGATCACCGCGGCCTCACACAAGTCGACGTCCAAGCCACCCAAGGATCCTGTCAGCCCCAGCGGATCGGATTGGGTTATGGCTAGTCCGCGGTCGAGAACGACGTCCAGAGTTGACCCCGACAAGGTGCGTGCAATTTTTTTTCCTTTCTTTTTTTTTCATGGCTCATCAACATCATTCCTGTCCAGTGCACGAAAAACTCTGTCAAGGCCAAAACGAGTGCGTTTTTGGGTAAAATGCTCGGGCAGTCGACCACGCGTGATCGTTCCGTACGTTGACTAGTCCACATCGTCTGCGCATTCGTATGACCGTTCTATGACACAGCGCACGGATACCTCATTGTCAGGGTCCTCCCAGAGCAGACCCTCACTGTTTAATAGTTTCATACCCCCGGTACCACCGCTGCCCGGCGATGTACAATCCACACCCGCGCTGTCACCCCTCGGAGACGTATTCACCACTCCACAGCCACCTCCACAGAGCGAAAAGCCCCTGCCACCTATTCATGCAGGCCCCATAGACCGTGCCAGCAACGACTCTGACGTGAGCTCACTCGTCGTCGTCGATCCAGTGTCGCGAATGAAAAGACGTACGCCTTCTCCTGACGCGCGCTCCGTGGAGCGGCCATTGATAGGAGATGCCAAATTCACGGGACATATCAAGCGCCGCAGCATGAGCGTCAGTGACCTTGATATTATTAAACTCAGTCTGGAGTCTTCTCCGGCACCGACGATACCCGCCAAGGACAACTGCGAAGGCCAAGCCTGGGAGTCCTCGACCTCCCTCCATGGTATACTACGTGATTTTAAAGGGGTGTTGTCGACGCTGGACCCTGACACGGGATCGTCGTCGTTCGATCTCCAAGACCCATCTGCCCCCACTCGTCGTGCTGTATCATCCCCGTTGATCGCGAGCGCTGCTCAGGCACCCCCAACGTTCCAGTTGGACGTAAAGTCCCCTGTATTGCCTCCCGTGCCTTCTGTAACCCCCGTCACCCTACCAACGGAGTCATCGTGGGGGTCTGGAGCCGGGTACAACTCGCTGTCCAAGGATTGTTTGATTGCCGAGCCGATGATGTCCCCTCGAACGTACTCCCTCCGGACACCCGCCCGCTCGCGTTCGGGGTCTGGTCCTCACCAACACCAACAGCCACAACATCAAGGCATGAGCGCGGGTGGTCTCGGGTCGCCCCGCGTCTCGCATAACAAGCACGGTCCCAGTCCGTTGCGGTACAGAGGTTATGGGAACCAGATGCAGTCCTCGTACCGGGACACGTCGAAGCTGCGGGTGCACCACCACTCTACTGCGTCGACATCGGAGCCTTCGTTGATACCTGCCAGCGAGGACGGGACGCGTCCGTGTACGTTCTGCTTTTCCTTTTCTGCTATTGCTCCCACGTTGACGTGGTCCAATTCAAAATTCAAATGACAGCGTTGACGGTCAGTTCCGTCGAGCTCACGACCAACGATCTTGTCTTGACGCGTTTTGCGTCCAATCCGTCTTTTTCGCACAAGGACAAGGAGGATGTGCAAGATCCGGAAGAGCACGGCAAGGAGTTGGCAGCGCGGTGCTATCAGGAAGACGACGGGTTCGTTGCTAAGGACAAGATTGCAGAGTGGTTGGGCGGGAAGTACGTGCATTCTTGTTTGTTCGAATGATGCGGAATGGACTGAACGACCTGGGATAGTGGTCGCATCAACAAAATTGCGCTTCGGTATTACATGGGCTATTTCGACTTTGCAGGGTTGAAGTTGGACAATGCGTTCAGGTGCGTGCGCTCGAGTGCAAAAGGGTCGTGGCTAACGTTCGGGGCGCGCAGACGATTATGTTCTAAGCTTTATCTTAAGGCTGAGACACAGCAAGTCGATCGTATCCTCGAAGAGTTTAGCAGACGGTTCTGGGAATGCAACCCCAATCGCCTGTATGGAAGCGCCAGTGCGTATATGCCGTTCTTTCTTTCACCCTTGGTAGCTGATTCGATGATAGGTGTTGTCCACGCTGTTACTTATTCCCTCCTCTTGCTAAATACCGATCTTCACGTGGCCGACATCACCAGTCGAATGTCCCGTACACAATTCGTTCGGAATACGATGGCCGCGATCCAGATGCAGGTCCACCCGACCCGGTACCCTTCGACGTTAGATCTTGATCAAGATGATACCAGCAGCGGCCCGGGGACCAATTCGGAAGGAACCGAAACCCAATCAGTAGCCCGTTCGAAACGGAGTGGCAGCATTGCGAGTTGGAATAGTATATCCAGGGACACGTTCGTGTCGTCGGGGGCGCCATCTTCCACTGGACTGTCGGTGGTGCAGCCGTCGATGAACAGTAGCACGACTTCGTTTCAGCACTCACCTGGTGCGGAGTCAAAGTCTCTCACTGCTAGTCCTGCGCAGACGGTTTACGACCGTAACTGGGAAATGGAGATGGAGGGATTGCTCAAGGTGCGGGTTACCGTCTGATTGGTTAAGGATTGATTTTGATCGACTCGATTGATGTAGGACATGTATGGGGCCATCAAGAGTCAACAGATTTTGCAACCGTATGGTATGTTTTCGACAATGTGTTCTCACGTGTGATGCTGCCGCTCATGGGTGCTTGTGCAGCGCATCATGTTCTCTCTCGCAGCCGGAGCTTGCGAGGGCAGCCTGACCGTTTGATGACGCTAAAGAGGGGCAGCATTAGAGGAATCCAGTCCATCCTCGGTGCACCGTACAGTCCGTATAGTAGCAACAGCAGTATCGACGGGCGCGCTAGTCCGTCGCCTAGCTTTGCGACATCGACGCACGAGGTAAGATATCCCGGAATAGCTCTTCTTACGGTCCTCTTTAACTGACGCCCGTTTAGGGTATGCAGAACCCTGTGGCTGCGTTCCTCACTCCCGCCCTCGGCTTTGCGTCCAACTTGTCCCACACGATCATACGTGAAACCCAGGAAGACGAAGATCGGAGCTTCCAGAGTCACGAGTCCAGCGAGACTACAATTAGCATCACGGACGAGGAATTAGCGTTGCTGGGAGCGCCTTGGGCAAAAGAGGGTATGCTCTGTCGCAAGCAGTACTGGGAATCTGTTGGGAAGCGGGCCAGGTCCAAGAATTGGCTTGACGTCTTCGTAGTCATCCAACGCGGCGAGCTGAGCATGTTCACGTTTGGTCAGAATGGCGGGAGTGGATCTCGTATCGTCGGTGGTGGCAACTGGCTCGTACGTCGTCGAGGGTTGTATCGCGCGCACTTTTAAACTGATCGCACCCGTCGTAGGAAAACGCGAATTCGGTCGGGACGGTCCATCTTGCTCATTCCTTGGCGCACGCGCTGCCGCCGCCTGGATATAACAAGCAACGCCCTCACTGCATGGTGCTGACACTGGCCAATGGCGGGGTCTATTTCTTCCAAGCAGGCACGGAAGAGCTCGTCAACGAGTGGGTCTCAACATGCAACTATTGGGCTGCCCGGACAAGCAAGGAACCACTCGTGGGCGGCGTCTCCAATATGGAATACGGGTGGGGTCGGCTGTCAGACCCGCATCGACGGTCAGTCTCGGACAACGACACGGCGCGCGAGGTGGACCGGACGGATACACTAAGCGTTCGGAGCGGGCGGAGCAATCGGAGCCGGTTCGGATGGCGGGACGGTGCGGCGACGGTGCGGGTGCCACATTCGCCATGGAAGGACCGGACGACGATCAGCGAGTGGAAGCCACCGATACAGCCGATGATATCGAGCATACACGACGAAGAGACGCAGTTGGAGGCGCTGCAAAAGTATGTGGGTATGTTGAAGAAGGATCTGCAGTATCACAACGAGCTGCGCGAACCTATGGCTGCTTTGGTGCGTCGACGCGCGTTTTTTTTTGATAAGGAACATGCTGATGATGCTTGGTGTTAGTATGAACCTCGGTCGGCCAACGGGATCAGAGCACAGAGTAATTGGGAGAAGAAATCGCAATACCTGCTGACTGAGATCGTGAAATACGAGTCTTATATCGATTCACTACAAGCTGGGATGAGCCTCCGACTGAAGAAACGGGGCGATAAGGCTCTAGAAAGGGCGCTGGGGGGTCACGGCAATGCCGCGCAAGACGAAGATCTCGTGCGAGCGAATACGTTGAGGCGAAACGATAGCAGTGCGGCCGAGGACTCGGAAGACACGATCTCGGAGGCAGACGACCAACCGCTGGGGTCTCTTTTGACCTCGTCGCGTCTTCATCGTCGGGAGACGGCGGAGGGGGGTTGAGTGCTGGATGGTCTCAAATATGATACTTGAAATTTTCTGATACATAATAAAGCTTCCTAATCCTTTTTCGTCTCTCTCTGATCTCTTCTTCTTCCAGAAGAGAGAATGGTGTTTTGGGGGGAATTGTAGAAGCGTTGATGTATAATATCTCACATACCCTCTTTCGTTTTTCTGTTCTCTCTTTTTCTCTCTTCGTCTTCCTTTGTGGACGTTTTATGGTTTCTCTTCCCAAATAAACAGGGGTAATTTGGATGTGACAAGACATACATACATCATCGTACACGCTGCCAAGACCACTCGTGGCAGCCATTCCGATCCGCCTCGATTAGGAGTTTACTACCGCATGGTACTAATACAAATGTCGCGGGTTGTGTTCCAGGAAGTGGCCATAATTTAATAGTGGTACTCATTCCGGTTATTATGTGGCTATTCTCCTGCTATTTTAGGGCTATTCTCCTGCTATTGTCACAGCCAGTGGCTGAAATGTACACCTCCAGTGGCATAGTCCGTTCGGACTTTGAAAAAAATGCCACCTTTCCGCCCTCCTCCTCGATGTTCCACGAGGCTCCAAGCAGTGGACAGCTATCTGTTCAGTAGAGCAACTTTGAAAGTGAAGGCATTAAATCCTTCTCCACCAGCCATGCAAGATTGTGCACCAGTACCAGTGCCCCAAAAGAAACAGTGAGTATGGGGTGTGAAGGCTGCTATGCCTCCTGCCACTTCTACTGGTGCTTATGCCAGTGCTCTTGCTCCTACCCCCACTGCTGCTTCCACCACTCCTTTTGTTTTTCCAAAGATTGCATGGAAAGGCAGACACACCAACTTACTTGTGGAGTGGATCACAACACATCCTGCTGACCAGTACATTCTGTTTCATGATTATGCTTCGTCTACCCCACCTCCAAGGACTAATCCTGAGGACAAGCCATCTGGAAAAAACAAGAAAGAAGTTGCTGCTGCAATTGCAAAGCATATACTGGAAAACAATCAATCCTGAATATCATGCTGCATTTGTTGCAGATTGTTACACTTGGTCTGGGTAGGAACGAGTGTAGCCTCAAGAAGAAGGCCTTGGAACAAGAGATGAGGGTGAGGAGCCTTGAGGGACAAGGAATCAAGACAACGAAGGGCTAAGGGGACTAAGGAAGTCTTGAGGATTGAAGGGATTAAGACGATGAGGTTCTTCGACGGTCGAGGGATCGAAGACTAAGGGCTGAGAGCAACAAAGACAACCTTGTGAAGCTTGGGTAGAGCTTAAAGGTTGAAGCATCCTTTCAAGTGCAGGATGAGGTCATGCAGAGTGTTCAAGGGACAAGGGATATATTCCAAGACATATCTAGTGGATACTCAAGGAGGTCAAGGTTAAAGAAAACTAGAGGTGATGTGGAGTCACCTATAAATAGGAAAAAGGAACAATAAGATCGACTATGATTGGTCGATGAAAGTGGTGTCATAGAATGTGATGGAAGGTTGTGGAGTGTGTAGGTAATCCGCAGCATGAACAATAAAAAGCTGTGGATGGCTAAGTGTACATGAAAGTGAAGACAGAAGGAAGAACATAGGAGAAAGGGAAGAAAAAGAGGAGGGGTTCATACGAATCGTAACACAGATCCAGTGAAATGTGCATCCTCAGTGATGAATCATTTACAAATGTAAGTTCATCAACATCAGTCATACTGTTCAAAACTCATTCAAATCATTGCAGCCTTAAAACAAAGTATTGTGATCAACATGCTCAATTCAGAAGCACAGGGGGTGGTGGCTTCCCACTGATCAAATAATGAAGAGATTTAGTTAAGATTCAAAGAAATGGCAGCTATTTCAAAATGAGAGCTCATTGGGACAGTTTTTTGACATATATTAAGCCCTGAAATGCTGTGATGTCATAACATACATTTAATAATGCTTCTATTATGTTACCTTTATGTAACTCAGGGTAGGACAACATATAAAGACCCTTTCTTTTCATGATTATTGCCATAAAACCCATTTCCACTTCTCAAAAGAATAATATTATCTCCCTTCTCTCTCTTGGTCTTTCTA